>PVIJ01018229.1:0-26947 GCA_004024925.1 Scalopus aquaticus | reverse complement strand
AAAAAAAAAAAAAAAAAAAAGACCACAGCTACCATCTGAGTTTATATCCCAAAGATACATCTCTACTGTGACAGAAAATCCACCAACAATGCTTCAAATGTGGAACTATCCTGAAGCCAGATTAGCAAACTGTTGATAATTACTGAAACTGAGTGATAGAAACTGGAGTTGATTATGTTACCCTTTACTTTTGTATAATTAGAAAAATTCTCCAAAGGAAAAAAATTTTATGGACGGAATTTGTACATATACAACATTCTATCTGTTCAAACATCTTGTGCAATAATGAGAAACTCTGATGTGGTTGGGTTCATAGTATTTTGCCAAACCTCCCAGGCCAGGTCAAAGAACCAAAGCCAGTGGCTCAGGTCATGAAGTTCTCCTGCGTGATGCTGGGGTGTGGCTGCGCTCCGGGAGAGAAAGCACCACACCGAATCTCATCAGAGATGGGCTTAGGTGGGTACTGCAACTCTGAGACGCCACATTTGCACCCCTGAAAATAAGACCACCAGTCTCTGCCTAAAAGACTAACTCTCTACCTCCCACAACCAAACACTAAAGCAGACAATTGCAGAGAGGAGCAACTGCTTCCAGGTCACCCTGCTTCAAACTGAGGCAGCACCCACCACAGAGGTCCCTATTATAGGGAGGGCCACGGCTCCAGGGCCAGCTCTGCCCAGAGGCAGGGGCCCACTGGTTCTCCCGACACGCCAACTCCATGCTCCCTGAGGATGGTGGACATGCACGCTGCCATGTCAGGCTCCCCTTCGGCCTGACGCTCACGCTACACGTGGAAGGATGACAGTGCTGACCAGGAACAGACGTGCGCTCACTCCAGGTCAAATTCCTCAAGCAAGCCCTTACCCACAGCACTTCCTGCACACGCCAGGCGCTGCACTGGGGCTTCCCAGACCCTCAAGCCACCTGCAAGTGGGAAACTGAGGCCCCAAGAGGTTGCCCTTCCCAAGGCCCCTCAAGCCCTGGCTCTTTACCATCCACTGCACTACTCGCCCAGGACACACCTGCTGCCTTTTCCATCCTCAACTCTCTCCTTTCTGCCCCCCCCCCCCACCGCAGCCAATTTCCCACGTGGCTCCCTCTCTTGAAAAAGCTCTTCCCAGCACTCCCAGATGCTGGCTCCTTGGCTCCTTCCCTTTATTCTTCTTACCACCAGGCTCTTTGCCTTCTGAGGCAGGAGATTTCACAATGTAATATACATAGTGCATCATATCAATAGTTGACTCGCTTATTGTCTAGACAAGATAATATGCCACATGCAGGTGGGGAACACAGATATTCCCCCCACCACATTTCCAAAGCCAAGCACAATGGTTGACTCTGACACTCAGCTACTGTTCAATGACTGATAACCATTGTTCAGTAAGTACTTTTAGTGCAAACACTTTTAAATGCACTCTTTCAAGCCGCGAATGATAAATATAACCATCTTTAGGAACACTGCTTAAAGGACAGCATTAGGTGTAAGAAAGGATTTAAAATTAAATAAGAGAACAGGGAGGCTTATGTCAGATTTAAGTACAGAGAGAAATGAAACTTACAGCATGCACCTTGTGCATCTAAGAGGTCAGTGCTGGGGCAATCCATGGGTTGTCTGATTCTCAAATTCCAAAGAAGCTTATGACTGAGGTGGTCCCTCTGCCTGTGCCTTGTTCTCAACTGCTCAGATAAACCCCCAGAAGCACTCCATTGTTTACTTCCAATGACCTTCTTAGGGGAAGGTTTATAAAGCCAATACTCCAAGCAAACACAACAGACAAAGGTTGCCTGATTAGAACCGAGTCCACCAGACTCCCCCACCCCCACCCCCACCCAGTTTCTAAGGAATCTCAACAACCCGCTCATGCTCACAGCGACCTGGTCTATGGCTACTGTTTATTAAAGAAAAACCTTTCAAGGATTCATCTTCTACAAGTCCCATAGGGGTTATTCTTTAGGTTTAACAATGTTCTCCCCAAACACAGCAGATGCCAGCATACAATATACAGCATACAATATAAGACTAGGACTTGTGACCCCAAAGCTGCAGGAATCTTTTTAAACTGGAAAACCTTCTAGGCGGAATGGCTAAGAAGAGGCCTAGAACGGTTAGGGTCCATCCAAAACAACCACAGAATTGGTACTTGGGAGCAATGCAGACCCAAATTCTAGTCCTAGCTAGAGGGCCCTGTCCTTGCTGTGTGATCTTGGACAAGTTACTTCTCTGAACCTCAGTTTCCTCATCTGAAACTAAGGTTGCTAACAGTACAGCAAGTCCTCACTTAGAGTGTTGAGAGGTTCTCGGAAACTGAGACATGAGCGATATAAAGTATTAACAAAAGCGGGTCCTTGAACAGTGCCATTTCCTTCAGTATCCGCTGAGACTCTTCTTCATCAACATTACGGCACAACGACATCTACCACATGCCAGTATCTACCACACATAGGTGATGTGAGGCTCAAAGAAGGAACCGTGCCCAGCCATTCCCCATAATGACGTAATATTACTCACGCTGTTATCACCTGTCTGTTGTTTCCTGCTTTACCAAAAGCATGATGTGAAACATCGAAGGAGACTTCAGCAGTCCTGAACAAGTCCTTTCAACCATGTATTTTCTCAGACTTCATGTCATAAGCTCACATCAACTATGACCCTGTTCTGGGGGCAGTGGAGGAGTCTTCATTTTTTGATGAAACCCTGGAAGCCCAGAGTTGTGAAATGATGTGCTCAAGAACACACAGAAAAACAGAAAAAAAGGTAAGAGGTGAAAGCCCCAGGACTGCAATCAGGCCTCTCAACACCAACTCCAGGGCTCTCGCTCACCCCAAGTGCCATCAAGGGCTCCTGAACCCCCCGAGCATCCCTCTGACGGACAGTGTCTCGTGGACATTTCATACCATGCGATTAACATTATGAGGAGTTTGTATATAACCTTGTCTATAACCTTGAAGTGCTTTCAAATTCACATGCAAGAGTATTCACATCCGTGTAGATTTCCAATCTTCTTTTAATGATATTTATTTTTAACTTGGGATTTAAAGTTGACAAAGACCTTAATGAATAGGCAGGACAAAGGGAGCTGTCTGTCCATGGCTCGTTAACTCCTGAAGTTAATGCTTCTCACAGGGACGAGAGTCAGCCAAAGGACAGAGCTCCCGGCAAAGTGGAAGAACGTTCCTCCAGCCCACAGATCACTGCTTACTGCCTGGGCTCTGCGTGGCAAATCCTGCAAGATGCTCCCCAGCTTGTCCCAGAGCCGCCCACCAGTTAACCCATCTGTTCTATCAGTCAACAGTGTCGACTGTTACTGGGTGCTCATTACGTGCCAGAGAGAGGAGAGACGGTGCAATCCTCACAACTACCACAGCTCATCACATCGACCCCACTAACCTAAGACACACCATTGCCGTATGTACAAAAGATGTCACTGCCACCTAGAACAATAGGACCCCAGGGATTACAAGATACGATTTTCTCCAGAAATGTTAAGACAAGACAAACTGTACTACTGTCTTAGTGTTGCTGAAATGTGAACACAGCCCCACTTTACAGATAAAGAAACTGAGGTACAAGAAGAGTGAACATAATTTGCCCGAGGTGAGAGATCTGTTAAGTCTGGTCACCTTTTCATGGCAGTAAACCCCAATTTCCCAGCAGCCACGTGGCAGAGACAGGACACCAGGTGCTTCCCCAACTCCACTACGAGCACACTAACTGAGGCCATTCTCTGAACAACTTTGAACCTGACCTTTTTATATTCAAAGGAGGCGCTGCACTAAGTTCTCTAACCAACTACTGCTCCTCTTCTGGGAAAAGCAACATGGCACAATGGAAAAAGCTCATTTTGTAATCAGAAAGTCCTAGATTAAAATTCTTGCTCCATCATCTAACCAGCTTCTGGCCCTGGGTAAGGTGCTGAACCACTCTTGAGCCTCAGCTACCTCGTCTGTAAAGCGAAGCTCACCATCTATTTCCCTGAGAAGGCTGCTGGGGAACTGGAGAGGACATACTTGCAAGGGAGAAGGTGGTACTTAGCAGAGGAGGAATTGAACTATGCTCTTTTCCACATTAGCCTTCTATTTTGGAATAAAATCAAAGAAAAATATTCCCTGAGACTTCAACAAGTCCAAGGGGCACCCTCAAGTGAGAATAAGAATCAGACCGGTTAAAGTGGGCACTGAGGGGCACTCAAGTGGAGAAAATGAACTGGGAGCCCCTGGAAGACTGGACTATGTTTGTTTCATGAACTTCCAACCTTTTGAATAAATTAATTGATTGGGGAAAAAGGAAAAAAGGACCTCACATGATCAAAAGACAGATATGGAGATGAAGATGAAGATAATTTTATACCAAACCTGACACAGAAAACCAGTCTTTGAAGATTCAGTCTGATAGCAAAAGTAATCTGTGGCAGGAAGACTCTACCGTTGCTCTGTTCTGTCTTTCTGTTAAATAATATTCTGTGCATTTCTTCCCTTTCCTTCTCAAGAATGTCAAAAATCCTCAGGAAGTGAGCACTTTGTACTGGAGGGACGGTACATCACATGTATCGCAGAAACAAGCTCTCCACCGGCCATTCCCTCTTCACCATAGATCCATGATGCTACCTAGTCTCTGGCACACAGCCTACTCTCTATAAAAATTACCTGAATGGGGCCTCCCTGGTGACTCAAGGGGTTAAGTCTCAGCACTGTGAAGCTATCAGAAGCCACTGAAGCATGAGTTCAATACCCAGCCAGGGAGCTTCCCACATGGTGCAGCAGACCTCTTCTGTCTCCCCAATGTTCCCCTCAGCAGTGTACTTCAGTACATCCGCCTGTTCTGCTCCCCACTGTGCCTCTGGTGAATCCTCTCATTCCCTCACACCTCTGGCCTATACCCAGCTCTTGTATGCATAAATAAATAAATATTTTTTAAAAATATATAAAACAACTCTAACAAGAATAAGAAAGTCTAAAAACAAATTACCTGAATGACTACTGTTTGACTCCATGCAATTTCTTTTTGATCCACAGTCCAACACATCCCACCCACTATGAAAAACCCAGTCTCACCTGCTTCTTCTCTAGACGCAATCGAAAAACATGTCTGATAACCCACAGTAAGGTTGGTGTCCGTTGTGTCTCCAATTTGCTCACACCATGACACTCCACTCCCTCTTCAAGCCTCCAACAAAGCCCAGCACACTCAGCCAAACAAACGCCAGCAACTCCCCCCTTCCTTCTGTTTGTCCTAGCCTTTGGGTTACTAGTCAGTTGCCTCGATGACCACCACCTTCTGACCTGAATCAATTTGTTAATCTCCCTTCTCCCAAGCACAGCACCTGTTCCTGGAGATACATGGGCAGACAAGTTGGGTTCACCCAAAGCTCTCCACAGGATGCCCCCCCAACTTCACTGCTGCTCTCAGAAAGAGATCTGTGTGAAAGAAACTATATGGCAAAACTCCCACCCTATCACCATCTCTTCTGGAGGCTGGCTTGTTTTCTGCAAATTTAGACCAATGACCAATTCTTTTAAGTATTTAAGAGACTATTGAAATAGCTTAAGGGCTGGGTAAGAACTAACAGAAATGGCAGATTCACTCTTCAATACCCTCTGAGATGAACTTCACTGAGCTCTGAACTCTAAGCCCCCAAACCTAGACCCCCCCTCAAACTCTCCCTATGCTAGAGTTCAAGGATCACTGGCCCCTTCATTTTGCCTTACCAGTTTCCAAATAAAAGTCACAACTGTTTCCATTCCAGCTTACACCTTGTCCCTGAAAGGATTCCTTTAAATCCTTTAATGACAATCATCAAAGCATGCAAAAGAATGTCCCTTTTAACTACTCTTGTGCATAGCAGACATGGTGGCAAGACCTGAGACTTCAAACATAATATGGCACCGCCCCTACCTTCAAGGGGCCCACACCTTACCTTCAACTCCAAGTATGCCCTCCCTACGCAGTGTCCACAAACCGTAGTGACAAAGTACTTCCTAGCTTTGGTGAAAGCGCGAGGGTGGAAACAGACTTTGCCCTTATATTGGATGCCTGTAACCATAACAACGGATGCTTTAAGTAACCATCAACCCACTGAGGGGCTAAGTTTTCCAAAAACCATTTTCAACGGCCTCAGCCTGGCGTTCCGGGCAGTGTGGTGCCAATGAACTCGGCTGATCACTCCTTCTCCCAGTCCCACTGTCTCACTCGTGTGCTCACCAGCGGCCAGCAGCCCGCCCGTTGCAGCAGAGCTCCCGGACAGGGCACCTGGCGTTAGTTAGGCCTCAGTTCAATGTCACTTGTTAACCTTCCGAGCCCCCGCCGCCGCCTCCTGCCTAAGGCTCGCAAGCCATCCCACGGCCACCCGCGACTTCCAGGAGTTGGAGAAAAACAAGCCGAGGCGCAGACAGCCTCTGACCGATGCGCGTAAAAGTAACTGCGGCTCTCCACTTGCAAGCATTTCGCAACGTGAGCTCGGGGGGCGGCAGAAATCCGGGGCCCCATTCATAAAAATACTAGTTGTTTTCCTTCAGTTTGCTGGTGGACGGTCCTCCCCGACCGGGGCCGATCCCGCAGCCTGGAACCCGCAGCCCTCCGACCGCAGGCTGGGGGACGCGCCGACCGGCACCCCCTAGTCGGGTGAAGCCCCAACTGTCCCATGCCGCCCTAAGGGAAATCTGGGGGCGCCCGGGGGCGTCGTAGGGGGGCGCCCCCATCTACACACGGGCCTCGCCGTGGGGAGGGGCCCTAGAGGGCCCGACCCCGCGCCCACTCCCACCAACGGACGCAGGTCGCCGGCCGTACCCAGGACCCTGCGGGGTCGAGCCGCCCCCCACCCGGGCCTTCTCCGCGGACGCTCCCCCCCACCGCCCAGCCGGGCTGCAGGCGCGCTCACCCCGGATCCGCTGGCTGCCTCATTGTACTGCGCCGGCGTCCGTGCTCCGCAGCCGCCGCGGCTCCGGCTCCGGCTTCAGCTCCGGATCCGGCCACCGTCCTGCCGCCCGCCCGCCCCCGGGCACCGGCCGCCCCGCCCCGCCGGCGGACCCGCCCCGCGCCCCGCGGTCGCCGCCACCAACCAGAGGGCGGCAGAGGCGGAGCAGGCGCGCGCCAGGCCCGGCCAATCCAGCCCCTACTCCGCCGAGGAGAGGCCGCGGAAATGGGCGGGCGATTGGTCAGGCCTGTTAAAGGGCCAGCCACCCGCCGGACTGGGTAGAGGGGCGGCAACGGGGTTCGGTGGAGGAGTCCCGGGTCAGAGAGCTTCTCTATTATTCCTACCGGAACAGAAGCTGCAGCGCTTCCCCTAGCTCTTTGCACGTATTAATTTCCTTTTCCAGTGCCCCAGCAACAAGTGGAGACAGAATTTACCACTGTCAGAGTGATAAACGGAAACTAAGAGAACCAGTCTCCAACAGGGCAAATTCCCCCAAATCTGGGTTTTAGAGGGCTATCAGACACTTCTAACGCCGTCCAGCCCCAGAAATTGGCTTAAAAAGACACGTTCCCAGCTTCCCTCCTTGGTGCCTCCCCATCTGACCCGAGCAGACTATTGCTAGTTCTCAGAGTCAGCTCACTAGTGTAAACTACTCATTTTAGAGACGCGGTAGCTGAAGTCCCTGAGATTTCGTGCCTTCTAGACGCAAATTCTCAGGAGGATGAGCTTCCTGGCAGGCCCCCTTTACTTTCATCACCTGTGAAGCTGAGGTGGCAGGTGGATGTGATGGAGGAGATATAACTTAAAAACAAGGACCCACACAAGAAGCTCGGGGTAGACAGAATCAGCATAACCATTAGCACAATCCCTAAGTGCTGGCTCCTAAGTTACAAAGCATAGGTAGGAGCTAGACGAAGATAGGGTGATTGAGCCCATTGCAGAATCTCCAGTCTCTTTTCTAATTCTAGTTAGACAGTAAACAGACAGTCATCTTCAAAGATGAGCCCCTTGCAATTGAAAGAAGGCTATATCAGTGCCATCCGTGCAAGAACTCGGGGCAGCCATTTTCTCTGCCCACCTGTGCTTATGCAGATGCTTTCCTTTACCAACTCTGTCCCTCTGCAGGGCAGCGGCCCGCCTGCCTGCCCGTGACCCACACCATACAGGCCTCTCTTAGCAAACCTGCCCCCCTCAGCAGGGCAGCTCTTTTTGCTCACTTGTGTCTGTACAAGTGTCCTTTACTTCTTTTCCAAATACACCTGTTCTTTAAGTATAACTGAGTCTCTGTCTCGTGGAGAAATTTGTCACATGTCCCCGAAGGGAGCTCTGGTGAAACTTTTCCCATAGTAAACCCAAGGACCCCTCTCGCTCTCAAATCCATCGACTCTAAAAAAACGACATCAGATGCACTAGCACCCCTGGGGAGTTCCCGCTGTTTACCCCCACTGCTGTACCCGTGTGCCTTCTCCATCCCTGGTCTCCAACTTCAGCGTCAGATCACTCTGGAGAATTTTAACGTGCAGTTAGTTAGAACGGATAATTCCCTAGGTCTGGAGCGGAACAGGGGAAAATATGCACTTTTAACCCTCCCCCTAGGTGATTCTGATCAGATTGCACAAGAGCCACATTCAAAAGCATATTTGGAGTCTGTCCTAGTATTGGAATTTAAGTTCAGCTAGCAAAATTATGGCTACTTTTTTTTTTTTTTAATTCTCAAAATCAATAATATGGTTGGGAGACTTGCTAGTTTCCTAAATGGGTCAGGCTAGCAGCTGAGTTTGGAGAGCACAGAGGATGAAGCAACAAGGCCATCTCGTTCTCCAAGTCCTAAAACAATACTTACATAGCTTAATGGCAAACACACCCTTCCTCATTAATATCAACAGGCTCAGTCATAAACCTGGGAGGCTGACTTGCTTTGTTCCAAAGCCATCAAGCACCGCCCAACCTCCCAACCACATTCCTCTCCCCTTTCTGCCTTCACAGACACAATGACCTAGAAGCCAAGTTCCTTGAACTTGAAGGTCAGTTCCCCTCCATTGGAGCCCTTTGTAGAAAGAGCGGCCTCCACAGAACAACCCTTTTAGTGCTGTGATCTCTGAAGGGTGCTGCCTCATCAGGGTGAAGTCCCTGGGGTGCCAGCATCACTGCCTGGGAGCACCACTGTCCTCTCGTTGGCCTTCCCCAGAGAGAAGGAAGTTGTGTCTCAACAGAGAGGACTACAGTTGTAGTTATCTGGAAATATGCCAGAAGGTCCGTTATCAAAAGAGGATATAGTTGTAGTTATCTGGAAATATCCCAGAAGGGCCGTTATCAAAAGAGGAAATAGCCCAAAGCTCCTCATCACATTTAAGACCCCCACCTGGGGTAGGGGTTGGGGTGGGGCCTCTGGAGCTGCACCACAGCAAGCATGCCAGGTGAGAGTCCTTGGAAGCCAGCAGAGTGCCTCTCAGGGCTGCCCCCCTTCTTGTCCATGCTGAGACCTATGTAATATGACATGAATTCATAGTTTATCCATCTGACCTCAAACCGGTAAGATCCAGCAAGAAAACCTGAAGGAACCCTTCTTTTTTTTGAAAAGTGAGGAATTTGGATGTTTTGGTAAACAAATAAACACATAATAGCATTAAAAAATTCAAACTTCTACCTACTAAGTGGTCGCTCTGTACCAAATACTGTGTCAAGGTCTCTGCCCATATTCATTCCCTGAAGCCTTCCAGTGACCCTATGTGGTAGGGATGATTGTTATTTTCTCCATTGTACATATGCAGAAACAAGCTCACAGAGGATTAGTGTCATGTCCCAAATCAGAAGATGAGTTAAAAAGAGCCGGTATTCTCGACTGTGAGGACCAGTCCCCCTGACTGCTGTTTGCCGGTGCCAGCCAAAATGCCCTTTCCTGCTGCCAGAAACAGGATGGATCAATTCAAAAGGCAAAAGAAACAAATATCATTAATCTTCACCAACAGACGGTTAGAACATAGGAGCACTGCCCATTGCACTAACTTACCATCTGCTTGACCTTGAATACGTTATGTCATTAAATCTCTTTGAGCCTCAGATTGCTCATCTATAAAATGGGAATGATAATAGATTCTGCACCTTGGGGCTGGCGTGAAAATCCAATCAAAAAATGTTTGTGAATATGTAACAGGGTGGTCCCCAGGGAAAGAGGAGGTTCCAGTTTCCCTGCACCACCCAAGGAAGGGTGGAGCTGAGCAGGGAGGAGGGGAAGCTGGAGAGGAGACTGGGAGAAGGAAGGAGGGGTGGAGAGCAAGGAGACCCGGAGGAGGCACGTGGAGCAGAGATGTGAAGAAGCTGTGCTTGGGATAGCGGGCAAATGGGGCTTTAAAGTTTGGCCAAAGGCAGTGCCCCAATTGCTTACCAGCCACTATCTTGGTTCTGCACCCACGCGCACAATTGCAAGACTACTCAGGCTTAGGGGACAATAACAATGGGATTTATTTAACAAACAGGGAAAAACAAAGAATTACCAAAGTCAACATATGGCCATTTACCTTACTTAAAACAATGTCCAGTCCTTTAAGTCCCAGAAAAGTAACAAAGGTGGTGTCTTGCCACCACTGCTGAGGTGGAGCTCCTCTTCCAAACAACAGGCCACGTTTCCAAAATAGCACCTTCCTGCCTCTGCAGACGCACAACAATCAGACTGTAGGCCAGGTTCCGACTCACGAGGATGACACAGAACACAACTGGAGATGCTCCCGGAACTGCCATGGTGCCCCAGCACAGCACCAGGCCAGCAACAC
Source organism: Scalopus aquaticus (assembly GCA_004024925.1). NCBI lineage: Eukaryota > Metazoa > Chordata > Mammalia > Eulipotyphla > Talpidae > Scalopus > Scalopus aquaticus. The sequence continues at coordinate 16,266 of PVIJ01018229.1, read as the reverse complement.
TGCAAACAGCAACTACAGCAGCCAGATGGCCCATCAGACTGCACTCACGCATTTTAGGAAGGTGCCTGCTTTGGGTCTCTGCCTTCTTCCTTCGGCTGCAATAAAGCCAAAACTGGGAGCAGTTTCCGTCACTCGGCTACTTGCAAAGCTTCCAAAGTCGCTGGCCCCAAAGTCACTGAAGATTCAAAAATGTTTCTTCTTTTTCTATATTATGGCAACTGCTTCTTCTATTCCTTCAGCATGGCGACTGCCTCTTTCATTCCTACATCATGGCAGCTGAACCTCTTTCTCCTTCAGTCCCCGCTTATTTTTCATCAGAAACTCTGCCCCAAATGCAAATTAGCAGTTTACCTGGGGCTATTCATTCTCAACAGCAAACCCCTCCAGGGGGCACCACCCCTACTGGACTTCGAACTCATCCCCCTTACACTTGCTTCTTGGCCTTGGACTTCTATCAGGAATAGGGGAAGTGGAAGAAGACAATTGAAACAGACATGGGTGAGAGACCCACGGGGAGGTTAACAACGGCAACTTTTATCATGATTTTGACTTTGTTCTTTTCTTTCCAGACTTGTCTGACCATTTCTGACCCTTTCCTATGGGTCCCCACAAGAAGGTGCTTTAGACTTCTGGCAAACTTTTGGGTCTCAGCAGTCCTGCTTTGGAACAACCCTCTTTGGCTTGGTATTTATCCATGAGGGAACGGGTAACTTTGGGTGCTTGATTTTAAAACTTTATTCTTTTATCTTGTCTTTGTTGCACACTAATTGTATTAAAGTTCCTTTCCATTAAAGGTCTTACACACTAGAGTATGTTTTGTCTTGATGTGGTGGATGGCAAAATCTACTTAGAACAGGCAGGTTTGGGGATCTTGGGGTGCCCCTCACCCTGCCTGGTAACAAATATATGTAATTTGAATTCACAAAATAGCTGCTATAGAGGTACAAAGTGTACAAAGTGAACTAAAGTTTTTAACTCCGGCCCAAGTTACTATTCCAGCATCTATACCCTCACCCCAATCTCACCCCAGTTTCTCTTGCAACCCAGGCTTCAGTCAAAGCCTCCATAGGTACTGGCATACCTGAATTTTTCCCAATTATTATCATTAAAGATAAAACCTATTTTCTCCAAACAAACAAAAAAGTTCTCTAAGATTTTTAATTGCATTTTTTAAAGATTTATTTATTTATGCATATAAGAACTGGGGTGTAGGCCAGCGGTGAGGGAAGGTAAGAGGATTCACCAGAGGGCCTCCCTGGTAGTGCAGCGGTTAAGCGTTGCACTGTGAAGCTGTTGGCAGCGGGGACTCAAGTTCAACACCCGGCCCCGGGAGATTCCCACATGGTGTGGCAGACCTCTCCTGCCTCGCCCGCTGCTCCCCTCAGCAGTGCATTTCTGTCCATCTGCCTGTTCTTCCCACTGTCTCTGGCAAACCCTTTTGCCGCCCCATGCCTCTGGCCTGTACCCCAGCTTGTATGCATAGATAAATAAATCTTTTTTTAAAAAAAAAGAGGATTCACCAGAGAATGGGGAGCAGAACAGGCAGATGGACAGAAATACACTGCTGAGGGGAGCAGCGGGGAGACAGGAAAGGTCTGCAGCGCCATGTGGTTTAGGGCCCTGGTTAGGGGTATCCAACTCGTGCTGCAGTGGCTGCTGATAGCTGCATAGTGCTGAGACTTAACCCCTTGTGCCACCAGGGAGAGCCCTTTAATTGCATTTTTTGACAGTACATTGCACTTTTAGAGGGAGAAATGGTTAAGAAGCACACATACACAAGTTGATCCACTTGTAGACCATCTAAAAAAGATCAAGGACCCATGTGCTACACTATTAATGAGTGATCGTGGAGGGCTCGGGTGTGCCGGGGGTGTGCTGAGCACTGGGCACAGAGATGAAGGTACTAGTAAAACAAAAAAGTGTAAGGAAGAAGGTGGACTTCGCAATCAGATCTAATAGCAAGAGACTGACAAGTTGTCAGACTATTATAGGCACCCACAAAGGTAAGCTAGGAGCTCTAGGGCACAGAATAGCATGTAGAACCCCTGGGGTGCCCCCAATAAGGTTTCAGGGGTGGCCAGATGAAGGCCATTAAGAAGAGAAACCAGAAAAGTGACAAACATCCAAATGTTGTTACCCAAACTCAAGGCACAGAGATTGGAGGAGGGAACGGTATCAGAAGGTCAAGTTAAGGGAAGGCTGAGAAGGTCCCTCAGGAGCCATCTCATTTGGAAATTAGATTAGTGGGGTCGTTGAAAAAGCAGGGTAGGAAATACAGAGGCTCCTTAGCTGAGCTGGCCTGAGCAGAAGTGCTAAGAGAATGGGAGAGGAGAAGGGGACCCTTAGACCAGGGCCAGGAGGACCTCCAGGATGGGGAGTTTCTGTGGGCAGGAAAAGTGTGTCCCTTCCACTGCTCTAAGCTGATGGCTATGGGCGTGGATTCATTCATAGGTGGAGGGCAGGAAGGGAGGAAATCCCTACCCGTGGCCTGTGTTTTCTTAGCCATATAGTAAGAAGAAAAATCATCTCTTGAGAGTGTGCAGGGAGGTGATAACCAGGGGCTTTTAGAGAAAAGCCACTGACAATGGGAGAGGAAGCCTTTAGACTGAGAGGGAGAGTTCTGGGCAGCCCTGCTGGCCCATGCTTTTGAGAGGACCCCAGGACTGCTGAGCTGATTGGATGGTTGTCCAGGACTCAGCAGCAGGCGTGAGAAAATGTATGGGGGCAGGAGAGGAGAACCACATGATGTGTTTGCTCAGAGTCAGGTGGAGGGGGCAAGGGCTTCACAGAACCATCCTGAGTGATGCCAGAGTCAGGTGAGTTCCTGAAGATGTTCCATTCCTGGGCTTTCCCCTCCCCTCGCTCCTTGTGGAGATGACCAGAGACTGTGCAACTTCTAACAATGTCTGTTCTCTCAGCACAACCACTTGGATGACTCTCTGGGATAAGAGCTGGTAAAGAGCCCTAATTATATGTTGCCCCTCCACTGTCAACACAGGAACCTCGGTGGAAGCACTACTTGAGGGGAGCCTTAGGGGCTTGTGAGATGCTTCAGCCAGGAACTGGATGCTCCCGTGGAGAATTCCCAGCCACCATGGAGCAACAGACAGCGGGTGATGTCAATTATTTACTTTGCTAGTTAGCACATGAGACCTGAGTTATTAAATATAAATGTCTCAAAGCTCTGTCATTTGAGGGCCAGTGGGGGGCCAAGGGTGGGGGAGTGATTTCTAACTGCTGTGGAGTAAAGCCAGAATAGAATTTCTAGGGGGGAAGAGACACTTCACTGTGCCTTGCCTCTCAGGCAACACGCCACACAGAATGAATACGCCCACAGCTGATACTCCCCCTTTTCCAGAGACCTTGACTTCAGTCGCCATCCTTGCTGCTTTCCAAGGACAAATCCCTTTGCTCAGCTCCAGCAAGGGGAATTCAATCTCCAGCTGCCCTGGAATTGCCCAGAGCACAACTCTAGGGGTGAAGGGCGAGCGGTGCAGCAAGGATCTCACACACACACACACACACACACACACACACACACACACACACACACGAGTCCCTTCCGTAACAGGTGGGTGGGCTCAGCTGGCCATCTAAGAACACATACATCCACGTAGACCTGGGGGAAGGCTGTGTTTACTGTGTTTTTCAATCTTGAAAAGGTGATTCATATACCCTGACACAGAGTAGCTGGAAGCAAGCAGGAAATGTCAGCTGTCAACCAGAGGGTTAAACAGAATTGCCAATGGAAATGGTAGAATTCTAGCCCTTGCCAATTCCATGCACTGCTCTCCCCAGTGTCTTTGTGACCTGCCTCTGGGTGAGAGTTTAAGCAAAGAAAATATTTGAATATTTGGCCAGGGTTCTCCAGAAAGCAGCACTTGAGACAAAAACTCACAAGTGATTCCATTTGGGGGGAGTGTGAGCCCAGGGGCATCTCTCTGAGGGATGTTCAGGGACCAAAGCCAGGTTGGAGGATGAGGGGCTTGAATGTGTCTTTGTGTTGTGGAGGGACTGGGAACCCTTGGAACTAGGGGAACTCAGGACCCACAATCTGGGATGGACAGGGAGGGGAAGGCATTTGTCCATTGGTTTGTCCCACCCTCCATCCCCCAACATCATGGCAAAAGGCTCTGCACAGAGGCATAGACTTACTCCCAGGATGTATTGGCCTGGTCAACACTGAGTGAGTATGGACAAAGAGTGGGGAGGCTAGAGAGGTGCCCACTGAGGACCTGAGGCAAGAAATGATAAGGTTGCACCTGCTGGAAGCTGGCACAAGCATTCACGGACAGCAGTGGCTGGAGGCTTCAGGTAGTACCTAAAAGGGGTCTGATACCAAGACTATTTTCAAAAAGAGGGGCCTGAAGTAGCCCCCCACCAAAGTTGCCATCCTAAGTTAGGCAGGAAGTATGGAAGATCTAAGATGTCTTTGAACATTGTTATACTGTTCTTTTTAGGGAAGCGACATCAGAATGGTGGCTTTGGAGTCACTTTGGACCTGGGTTCTGGTTTCAACTCATAATTTCTGAATCGTAACCTCAGAGAATTTCTTGAATCTCTTGAATCCCGGTTTACTCATTGGCAAATCAGAGACATCTTTGTCATAGGTTATGGGGAAGATTAAGTCTATGCATAAAATGCTTAGCATAGTGGCTTTATATAATAGGTGGCCAATTAATGGAAGCTGTTGTTTTTTTGGTTTAGGAAAAATCACTGGCTATAGAGAGTAATATTTGCAGGAAGAGAATGGGATGATATGCTTAAGCCTCAAAAACAGAAGTAAAAGAAACTATCACAGTATTATAGGAAACCAAAAAAAGACCTGTAATCCTCCAAACAGCCAGGTTCTATCTATTGGGACTACAAGTCTTGGAGTTTGCAAGAAAAGTATCAATTTCAAAATTTATCTCTTGTCCCAGTATATAAACTTATTTGAGAAGTGGTCAGTCACCTTGATCTGGGATCAGAAAAAATATCATAGGTATCCCATCAGGAAGGAGAATCATTTGCTCTCTTTGCTCCACCCATCTGTGGAGTAGGGAAAACAGCTCTTCTTCCTGAGGAGGTTCTTCCTCCAACACCCCTGCTATGGGGCAGCTATGTCTGCACCAGTGAGTTAATCAACAGTCACATGACTTGAACCAGACACCTGAACAATGAACAAAGTACAACGAACACCACACAGCAGAGGAGGATCCCCCTCCACTGCTCTCCTCTGCCTCCAATCCCTCAGCGCCACCCCACCCCCACCGCTGTGTCACCCACCACAGTAGGAAATTGAGTTTTTCTCTATGAAAGTGTGACACTCATTAAAAAAAACCACAAACGTGGAAGAAAAACAACCCTAATTTTCTTACCATCTATTAATAATTGTCAACATTTTGTTTGTTTCCTTTCCATCTTTTTGAAAGCATTATTCCTGTGTTATTTTACATTATGTACAACATCCACATTTAAAATTTAACATTGTAACACAATGAGCAGCAATATAGGATCAGGGACAGAAGGACAGAGTCAGAGGGTCAGTTCTGTTACTTAATCACCATAAGACTTAGGGTACATTATTTACCTTTTCCGGACTTTGGATTTGTCATCTGTATAATGAAATGAGAGTCACATCCATTCTCTTCAGCTTTCTGTGTGGTCCTCTAGACTGTAAGCTCCCCGAGCATAAACCCCCTTCTGGCTGGTCCTGTGCCAAGTTCCCAGAGCCTGGCTCTGGTGGAGTAAAGACTCACGGCATTCCCCACCCAGAGGCAGAGTTTATTTCCCCACCTCTTGGAATCTACGGCCTGAGTGGTACCCAGCCTCCAGGGCAACGCAGGGATCTCATGTCCTGGCCCCCTGCCACCAAGAATTGGGGCTACCTGTGTGAGGAGTGAGCACAGAGGATGAAGTCTGACTTCTGAGGTTCTTTGGTCCCTGGTGTCACTCACTCTGGGGGCCTCCAGCCAGCGTGTGGGGAGGACACTCAGCAGCCTGTGGAGAGTCCATGCACAGCAGAACTGAGTCCTCCTGCCGGCTCTGTGAGCAGCCACCTTGGCCGGGCCAAGCCTTTGATGAGTGCAGCTCTGGAAAACTGCAAGCTCACAAGATGCCCCAAGCTGGCACGTAGCAGCAGGAAGGCATGGAACAGGTTCTCTATGGAGCTGCACAGATGGGTCAAAAGGAAAGGAGGAGTCCTAGAGCCTTTGGTGGCTTTTTGGGCTTTTTATGGTCTTTTGTAGTAAGGCAGCCAGGTGTAGGGCAGGTTGGGAGGCCAGGGGGTCAGCAGGCTGGCAGGCCTCAGCCCCCGGTGATTCTTCACTCTCTGGGCTCTCTGGTGTCCTCTCGTGGCCTCTCTACTATACCCTAAATGATCCTCTGCTCTACGCCCTTTTCTCTCCCGCTGCTGCTGCTTCTTCTGCTCTGTGACGCCGCCCTTTTAAGCCCAGTCTCTCCAGGCCCAGGTGTACCCATTCACACAGGCTCACACCCTACTCCGGCTGTCTCCATCAGACATGCGTGTAGGCCTGCAGAGGTCTCTCATTGATGGGAGGGCGGAAAAACCTGATGATTTTTTCACTTATCCTACATGGCACCACACAGAAAAACTGCTCCAGTATCTCCACAAACTGTGAGAGATAAATATTTATCATCATTTAAACTATTAACTGATGGGATTTTTTTTTGTTACACAGCTACAGGTAACTAATACACCCTGTGACTGGCTTCACCCTGTGAAATGATCTTCAGGGACCTTTGAGCCCTGGCCTTGAGCAGCCTGACACCTCCACTTCCTGGCTCCTGGAAGTCAGTCACGTGCTTTGGAGAGCCTAAGGTGCTTGGAGAGGTCATGTAGAAGAGAACTGAGGCAGGAGAAAGGCCTAGCTCACTTCCCAACCCCCATTCTGCACCCGCCACCCTTGCGGTGAGTGAGCCTTCTTGGAGGTTCCAGCTGGTTCTCACCCCTGGTGCCCACATCCTCAGCCACCACTGAGGCCAAAGAACCATACAGCTGAGCTCAGTCAACCCACAGCCACGTAAGGGATGGTAAAATGACTGTTGCTCTAAGCTTCTAAGTTTTGGGGTGCTGTGTCATGCAGTAATGTTTAACCAAATCATTGGCTTGCACCTGGCACATAATTGGTTGTTGAGAAATGTCTGGTGAGTAAACGGATGAGTTGTGTTGAACCTCTGCCTCCCCTTCTTTAAATTACAGCAGTTAGGCCAAGCCCAGCCTCACACTGTCTCCACCTGGCTCTTGTTTTTTGGCTGTTTACCTGCCTTCCTGCCACATGGCCCCACTTTACCCTTGCAGGAATATTCCAGTGCCCGTGCCATCTCCCTGAGCCCCACCTTAATTCCTTCTTTTTCTTTCTGTGATAGTCACACCCTCCAGGCACCTGGTCCTCAGGAAGCATCCCTGATTTCAGTCACGGGGTTGCCTAACTTGGCAAGAAAGATTAGCAGAGTCCCTGCCACCCCCTTACAAGTAGCACCTGCCTGCTTTGACCAGAGGAAACTGGGAACGTTCCCAGCAGGCGCCAGGGCCACAAAGACAAAGAGCACAACCCACACAGATCATGTTACCCACTTACCCTTCCTTAAGGCCTTCTCTTGTTTGCCACCAAGATATCCTGATTTTTTCAGTGCTGCTCTTTCCCATAAAATGAAAACAAATGAAAAGGTCCAGAGAAGTAGAGCAGGTGGCCTGAGGTCACAAAGCAAACCAGCTTCCCAGTGGCCTTGGAGCTGCCCCATCCCATTTCCCAACCCACAGCACCCCCCAACCCCCGTCACTCTGAGCAACTGTGGTGTGACCCACTTACAGATTATCCAGAAGAGCAAGTGGCCCTTCCTGACTATAAGTCATCCGCTGATCGTTGGCATGACCATTATAATTAGCAAGGCCTCTCTCATTAAGTCCAAGGTGTCTGTCCTTGACTTCTGAACGCCACCCGGTTTCCGGAGGCTGGCGTGGGTCATTTATCCAGCTGAATGATACTGATTGATCACCCCCTCTCTTCTCAGTGCTCTGCAAGCCACAGACACAGCCTGCCTGCCAAGAAGCCCGCAGGAAAGTGGCAAGCAGGTCAGTGCCCTGTGCTTTGCGCAAGTCAGGGGAGGGTCACTTACCCTTCCCCGGCTTAAGCTGCAGCATCCCCACAGTGGAGGAGCAAACATAGGGCCTCTCCCGCCGCCCAGCCAGACCCCTCTGCCTGCTTGGTCTCTGGTGGGCGCCTCATACTTTTCTGATGATAAAATTCCTCAAAATGAGAGCCACTGAGGCACGAGTTCGATTCCAGGCCAGGGAGCTGACCCACAGGGCACAGCAGACCTCTCCTGTCTCACCACTGCTCCCCCCAGCAGTGTAGTTCAGGAGATCTGCCTGTTCTGCTCCCCACTCTGTCTCTGGGGAATCCTCTCATCCCCTGCACCTCTGGCCTACACCCCAGCTCTTTTATGCATAAATAAATAAATCTTAAAAAATTAGATTAAAAAAATTCCTCAAAATGGGGCCCTGGGCTCAGTCCACCCCCATCTTAGTCAATGGCATCACCGCCCACCCACTTGCTCCAGTCAAGAACCGTGGGTTCTCCTGGGTTCCCCCCTTACCTGTCGCATCCAGCCTCCGGAGAGTCCTGGTCTGGGGACATGGAGCGGCCATATCAGCTCTGCCGGCCTCTCCGGGTCTGCACAGCCAGGGCCCGGCCCCCCTCGTCTCTGCGCCCTCAGCCTGGTGAGGCTCCTGGTTTACACCGTCCCAAACGCGCCTCCCACCCCTGCCAGCAAGGCCGCCTTCCCAGAGTAAGGTCTTTGGCTCGCCCTCTGCACGGCTGTGCTGCTCTCTCCAGAGGCCAGCCCCGCCCCCGCTCTGAGCTGCTAAGGCGTCTCCTCCTTCCCTGGAGTCCCCACCAGAGAGGCCTGACAGAGACGCCGTCTCCCCAGCACCGAGTCCAGGGGCGCCTGTGCGCATGCGCTGTTTTCTCCGTGGTCCTCGCGAGGCCTAAATTCTGGTGTCGGGAGTTGACTCTTGCGTCCGCTCCCCTCTACCCCTTCACGGTCAGTTTCTTCCTCAGTGTGCACACACGCTGTGATCTCCGACTTCTGAAGTCTCTTCTTGCCCAGGACTCCCGTGGCCTGTGCGCTGCTGTCCTCAACACAGTTCTCTTCCTCTTCCCACAAAGTGGTTCCCACCTGCACCCCTAAAACTGCTCTCGTCGAATCTGAAGTCACTTTTCTGTCCTTCTCAACCCTTACTCAATGCTTTTTAAACACAGGCTGGCTGCCGCTCAGCTCCCCCAAACCTTGCTCCCTTAGTCTGGTCTCTCATGCCCTCCAGGCCTCTGGGGAGACAGCAGCCAGCTGTGCCTCCCAGGCCCCCACTTCTGTGGGCTGTTTCTTGCCCAGAAGGTGGGACCCCAGGCGGGACCTCCACCTGCCCCCTGGTGCTAGGACATGTGGGAGTGGGGTGTGGGCGAGGCAGCCCTGGGGTGGCTGCGACATCCACCAAACAATGTCCCTGAGCTTGTTCCCTTCCAGCCCTGTGCAGGCTGAGAGGGTGTGGACGAGGAGAGTGACGATAGCCCACGGGCCTGCCCGGCCTCCATTAATGCTGCTCTGATGGTATTTGGGAAACAGAAAAGCCGGGCACCAAACAATCACATTGGCCCTCAGCTGCAAGGACCTGATAGGGGGTGGCAGGTCAGGAAGGAGGTAGCGCTGGGGGGCAGCAAACCGCTGAGGTGACCCGCAGGCCACAGCTCTGAAGGACGTGACAGCCAGGGCCGGGCTGGCGTCCCCCGAGGCCCCTGAGCTGCTGCCACAGCATCTCCGTGACCTTTTCCAGAGCGTGGCTCCAGGATTCATGTCTCTGCGATCGCGCCAGTTAACACTGGTGCTGACTGAGGACCCCGGGAGCAGCTTGAAAGCTGCCTCCGGCCTTTTCTCCCTCTTTGCAGATCAGTCGATGTTAGATCCCAGCCTTCGCCACCAGTACCCCCTCCTTTCCTCAGACCTCTGTATCAGTGCCAGACTCGTCGGGGCCAGAGGCCATCCCCCTGGCAGCCCACTGCCTCTGGCCCTGGGCTATAAACACCGGTGGCCTAGGTCCCTCTGGCCCTGTGAATCCCTTTCGGAGCCTTGTTGAAAGAGGCTGGGAGCTCATGGAGAGCAGGGGTCTGATCTCTCTCTCTCCTCTCCTCTGCCAGAGCAGGTCCATCAAAGGCTGGCCACGTCCCCCGAGAGGCAGTCACAGCCTGAGCCGGCCTCCTGGCCAGGAGACACCCCTCAGCACTCCCTTCTCCGGGCTTTTGCAGACATGTGCTGGCTCCAGCTGGCGCTGGGGAAGGTCCTGTCTGACCCCAGTCTTGTCTTCCAGAAGGGAAGAGGGAAAAGTTCCTGCAGCTGAGTTGAGATATTTTTAGGCTGGAAGCCTCTGGGCTGAGCCAGAGCTGTTCTCTCTCCACGGCGACAGACAGCACTTCTTTCTCAGCCGCAGGAGCTTCAAACTGACAAGTCCCACCTGGGAACAGAGCAGCACCAGGAGGAACAAGAGGTGCAAGCTCTCCAGTGTGTGTCCTGATGGGAGTTGGCAAGGCCAGGGGAAGACCCAAATCCTTCCCATGCACAGCGGGGGGTGGGTGGGGGTGGGTGGTTGGTGACGCCAAGGACTTTCTACCCAGCATCCCCTGAATCTAATAAAACCTGCAGTAACAGTGTTTGTTTAAGAGAGTCAGCCCTCTGCCTTAAAGGATTTTATTTCCTAAGACACACGGAGTGTATATGGAGGGGCAGAAATTCCTATTCTTTGGCCAGTCAGGAAACAAGACGGGGAAGGGTTTTGCATTCCCTTAGGACTTTTGGAGACAGAAAACTGCAAAGGGGGCACAGTGCTTTAGAGATATTTCCTTAGCCTCCTCTTCTGGGTCCACCACAATAGGGCCCAGCTATCTGGAGCGTGGCGTGACAGGCCCAGGTCTGGCTGCTGATGCTCTGAGTTGAGCGGGTGGGGCCTGTGCATCCTGGGAGGGGAGATATGGGTAAAATCATAGATGTGTGCACACATGTGTGTGTGCTCACACACGTGTGAGCGCACACACGTGCATGTGTGCAAGTGACAAAGGTAGAACTCTCTTTCTTCTTGATGCTATGACCTACCCCAGAGAATAGTCTTCGAAGACTCGAACGAAACTCACCTGTCCAGAAAACAAAATAGTGAGCTTTAAATTTCTTCAATGGGCCTCCCTGGTGGTGCAACTGTGAAGCTATCTAGAGCCACTGCAGCACGAGTTCGATCCCCAGCAAGGGAGATTCCCACATGGCGCAGCAGACCTCTCCTGCCTCGCCCGCTGCTCCCCTCAGCAGTCGGTCTGCCTGTTCTGCTCCCCGCTCGGTCTCTGGTGAATCCTCTCACCACTCCCCACACCTCTTGCCTGCACCCCAGCTTGTATGCATAAATAAATAAATCTTTTAAAAAAATAAATTTCTTAAATGGTAGGTGAGTTTCCCTGCTATAAAGGGGAATATCAGACATTTCCAGAAATTTAACATAGCCCGCATCAAACTATGACTGGAAAATGTGTGCAAGAAATTGTCACCAGAGTGGGGAGCAGAACAGGTGGATCTACTGAAGTACTGCTGAGGGGAGCAGCGGGTGAGACAGGAGAGGTCTGCTGTGCCATGTGGGAAGCTCCCTGGCTGGGGATTGAACCTGTGCTGCAGTGGCTGCCAATAGCGTCATAGTGCTGAGACTTAACCCCTTATGACAAGGACACTTGGCAATGATGTCGAGAAAAGTGAGTGAGGTGAATCCAATGAACTAGCCTGTGATTCTGACCCAAGAAAGGTAGTGACTTAGAAGACTCACGTGTCGCTAACCATTCACTAGCAAGCCTTCTGAAGCATCACCTTTCCTACTCACAGGCAGTGATCGTGGTGCCCCCCACGGCAGAGAGCAGTCCCGCTATGAGGAGGACCAAGAAAAACACAGGTAAAATTCAGCCAGGCGCCCTGTTTCCAGGGAGTCTCAATCTGTGATCACTGTACAATGCAGTTTGTGAAGAACTTTGAAACCTGGAGAGTTATTATTATACCAAGTCTGAAATGATTAAACAATGATCTTTCCATACAACCGCTGCTGCGTGAGGAAAACCAATGCTGATACAGCAAAACAACAGTTTGTGGAGTGGTGACTCCCCTTCCCCCGCCCAATTTTGCTTTTGTAAACGAAATGCAAGTACATCGTGAAAACGTTCAAAGCTGCTGCATAGCGGGGAAAATTAAGATCTTATCCATTAAGGAGACAGTTTTGAGCTTAAGACCACAGTGCCTGCCGCTATTGGGCAAGAAGCCTGTGTGCGCCACCTTGTGGTCAAACTGAGCAACTACCCTTAGACAAAAATCCTCGGGTGAAGGTGAGCTCCCCATAAGGAGCATGAATGCCACACGGGGTGCCCTACCACGCGACTTCCAGCCCAAGGTTCATCTCAGTCCATGGGCCCGGGGGTGTCCTAGGGTACCTCATGTCACTGTCTTTGAGTGAGAAACCAGGTTCAGGATTTCATTGACTAAGTAGTCCACTATACATTCCCCATGAAATCCACGACCTGCAAGTGAGTTTACTGAACTGCACCCCTGGGAGGGCCGGGCCTCTGTGTCTTCCTCCACTCTCTGCCCAGCCCCTACAAACAATGTGCTAATAGATGCTTAGCAAGCAGAATGTGCTAATAAATGTATTAAATGACTGAATAAATAAAATTAGCCTCCTGCATTATTTACCCAATTCTTGTGGGCTTGATTAGTGAGCCTGGTGAAATAAGCTGATAAAGAAGTTTCTGGATAGGTAAGCCTGACCTGAAGCACTCCCTGAAAAAATGATCAACTGGCCAGTGAGAAAGACCCCTGTCTACACGGCACCCCCTTGTGAGGAACACCAGGGCCCATTGGGGAGACAGCCACCTCGGCTTCCCAGTGCTGTTTTGGGGGCCAGGGCAGCTAGTTTTCAAGGCAGAGACCAGGAGAAGAGAGTTTCACAAAGAGAGAGTTCCAGAAATCTTCACAGGGCCCCCTTCAAGTCATCCCCTGAGTACTGACCAGTACAGCGCAGGGCAAAGACGACCAGAAGCCAGGAGAGAGCCACCTAAGAGGAGCACAGAAAGCAGCCCTTGCTGCCACCAGTGGAGAACCTTGTAAATCGTGGGGCACTGTTCTTTTCCCCTTGGGAGTGGGGAAAAATTAACCCTAGACTAAGCATTGCTTAGTCCTGTCTAACGAGGCTTAATAACAGGCCTTGAAAGATAAAAGTGTTCCCCTAAACTATAACTGTATTCCAGAACACAGCTCAGCAGTATTCACTGGAATACCATGAAATCCAGCAGCCGACAAGCTAAAATTCACAAAATCTGTGTAGCATTCAGGGTCTGAGGAGGGAAGAGAAACCAGTCACCTGAACAAGGAAAGTTTAACAGAGAAAGTGACTCACTATAACAGGGGGGTTAACACCAAAGAATGTATAGGATGAGGGCAAGACCCAAAGCTGGAATTCAAGCTTCTCTGGAGAAGGCCTTTGCCCTGGCTCACTGGCCCACAGTTGCTGGGCAAGAAGGAAACTTGGGGTACAGGCTAGTCAGTGTGGTGGGCAGAAAACCATGGGATTAGGGCTGTGGTGGGCAAGGAAGAAACCCTTCCGCTGGCGTACAGTGGCTGGAAGTGGGAACAATCTCTGTGGGGCTTGTGAGCATCTGTTCCAAATGCAGTTCCTGTTGCAAGAAGCAAGCTCTTGAAATTGACGGCAAGCTGGCAGTGGGATACCGGTGAGGATGACAAGGCTGAGCACCCTGAATGGCCAACTCTCCATCCAGCCACGGATAAGAATGAGGAAGAGAAGCCCCTTTACCCTATAGTGTCCCTCCCGTGCCCTCTGATGGCAAAGCTTAATATTGTGCCAGCTGCAGAGGAGAAATGCTTACAGGGTCCGGCTCAATTATCCCAGGGCAGGTGGTGAAGACTGACCTGGAGGTGAGAGGGAATAAATTTGCAGCTGTTACAGTCACGATCTGATCTTGGACTAAAAGTGATCAGGCATGACAAAAGGAAAAATAGGACCCGTAATGAGAAGGGATAGTAATGAATAGAAATAGACCTAAAAGCTACATACACAAAGCAATTAGTGGAGCAGGACTTTGAAAGAGCTATTCTATACTCCACACACAAGGAGGGAGAGTAGAGGGAAGGCTGAGCAGATTTAGTAAGGATGAAAAATGTAGGAAAAAAAGATCCAAACTGGTCTTCCAGAGATGAGAAATAAATTTCCCAAGGGAAAAAATACCCCGGACAGCATGAATCCCAGATGAGGAGCTACTCAAGAACAAACTTCCACAGCACTGCAGTAGAAAGCATTCAAATGAAACACAGAGGGGAGGAAATAGAGAGAGAAAGTGAACACAGAGTCATCTCCCTGCACCCCCTACTTCCCTAGTAGGGAAATTGGGAAACTTTGGCTTACAGGGACAGATAGTACATATTTTAGGGCTTTGGTTCATACGGTTTCTGTCGCAACTACTGGCCTCTGCCCACTCAACTGAGTCAAAGTAACCACATGACATTTGGGCAAACAGCATATCTGTGTTCCAGTAAAACTGTATTTACAAAACCAGTCCTGTTTAGGGCCTATAAAACTGTGTAGAGCCAACTACTCATTCGGCAACCCCCAAACTAGGAGTCTGCCTGAACCCGCTAGATGAGCTCTCTGTCCAGGCCTCACCCCATCCGCCTCTCAGGCCTTCTGACATCTTCCAGCGCCCAGGGCCTTGAAGGACCAATGAATTTACTGAGCCTTTTGTGATGTGCTGAAAAAGGGCCCCAGAGGACATCCACACCCTCACTCCTAGAAGCTGTGAAGGTGCCTTCCATGTAAAAAGGATCTTGGCAAAAGTGATATGGATCTTGAGATGGGGAGATTGTTCTGGCTTCTACGGGGGGACCTGAAATAGAATTACAAGTTTCCTTAGGGCGCCCCTCAGAGGGAGGCCCCTCGGAGGAGAGAGCTTCCTGAGGACCAAGCAGAGGGTGGAGATGGGGGGCTGCCAGGCATGCTTGGGTGACTTGGCCACATGAGGAGCCAGTTGTCCTCCAGAGCCTCCGGTTTTGACACCTTGGCTTTGGCCTGGTGATACTGATTTTGGACATTTGGTGTCCAGAAGTGTGAAAGAAAGCGCATGCGTTGCTTTAAGCCACACACTTAGTGCTGATCTGTTACAGTAGCTCTAAGAGGCACAGGCCTCTGCTAAGTCACCTGTGAGCATCAAGCCTGTCGCCAGCCCTCCTGGCGCTGGCGGACAGGTTTAGATGAGGGAACTGGAGCCTTTGCTTTAACCCAAAGCAGGAGCCGTGGGCGTGAGAGGGCAGTGGATAGCGCTCAGGAGAGCTGAGTTCAAGTCCCCCCTGTGCCCCGTCCCAGGCAGGTATGCTCACCTGTAAACCCACCACCTGGGGCCAGAGGAGGACTTTCTCCTCCTCTCCAAGTGCAGGTAAGCGTAAAGCAAATGCCCACGAGAACATCCAAGTAAAACACCTGCCTTTGTTCCCTCTACCCCTGGCAGCTACCTGCTCGAGTTTGAGGAATAATAGTGATAAGAGAAGCAGGTGACCTTTGCTGTTGCTGACTACGTGCTGTGCTGAGCATTTCATGTGTCTCCAGAGAGAGCGGAGAGAGCCTAGGGCAACTTTCACTTTGGAACCAGAAAGACCCGGCTGGAATCTCGGGTCTGCCACAGTCGGCTGTGTTCCTCTGGCGAGGGTATTAACTGGCCTGAGCGTCAGGGTGCTCAGGGAGCAAATGGCACCCCTGATCTACGCCTGCAGGGTCATTTTCAGGCGAGAGCCCAACAACTAATTTTTCCACTTGAAACTTAATTCTTCCTTTGTTATTGTAGGCTGAGGAAAAGACATAAAAACCCTCCCTGCCTGGCAAAGAAAAACAACACATAATGCAGCTGGAAATGAGAAGTCATCCTGAAAAATAAATCAGGGAGTCTCTTTCAGAGCCAGTCTCAAGTCACGAAGAAAGAGGGGGCTACCACATCCAACAAGTCATTGGTTTCGTTCCCTAAAATGCTGCTTGCCTGGACTTGCTATCCTGGAGAAAAGCCCCCTAATCCCTGGACCCACCGGTCCTGCACCCTAACTGCTCTCATTACCCCATCCCACCCCCCTTCTTGCCCCGTCATTCAACCAGTCCTGCTTCCAGAAGGTGTGGGCTGTCCCACCTGGCCTCCTTCC
>PVIJ01018228.1:0-26946 GCA_004024925.1 Scalopus aquaticus | reverse complement strand
ACACACACACACACACACACACACACACACACACACACACACACACACACACACACACACACACACACACACACGTATAAAAATACAGACATATAAATAGATGCCATATGAAGAGGCTAAACAAAGAAAACAGTATAAACACATAAACAGGTTGGAAAGGGGGCATATACAGGAAACAATAGTTGATAGAATGGGAAAAGCAGATGAACAGGATAGAAAGTAGCTATCAAAAGATGAGAAAGGTTTTTAAAAAAACTAGGGTGACAAAACATTGCTGGATTCACATTTAAGACCGGGAGGGAGAAGGGCAGCTGAGATGATTAGCTCAATGAATCTCTCTGTAATTATTTAATCACTAAAGTCCAAGTTAAAGATATTTATACATACTTACATTTAGATGGTCTTGCCTTTGAGTCTTTCTAATTTTCTCTAATATTGCCAAATTTTCTTTTTCAATTCCTTCATCTTCTGATTTTTTCCCACTAATAGGCTCTTCTTCCTTCATCTCATAGTGATCCAAGTCTTCTATATCCTACAAAAATATGAAAAATATTAGCTTATTCAACCTTGTGACAAAAGTAAAACTATTCTTGACCTAACAGGGAAAACAAAAGGGAGAATACATGACTCTACGGTGACAGGGAAAAAAGCCTTCACACTCAATTCAAAAGGTTTTCTCCTTTTACATCCTATATTTTGTTCAAAAGCTTGAATCTTTTGATGTGCACCATTCTCACTGGCGTGAAGTGGTATCTCATTATGGTTTTGATTTGCATTTCCCTGATTACCAGTGATGTTGAACATTTCTTCATACCCCTGTTGGCCATTTGCTTTTCTTCTTTGGAGAAGTGTCTTTTTAGCTCTTCTGCCCATTTTTTGAGTGTTTTTTTACTTTCTTTTTGTTGAGTTATGTGAGCTCCTTGTAAATTTTTCTTATCAATTCTTTATCAGCTGTGTTGTGTGCAAAGATTTTCTCCCAATTAGTAAGGTCCCTGTTTGTTTTGGTTACTGTCTCTTTTGCTGTACAGAAGCTTTTTATTTTGATGTAATCCCAGCTGTTTATCTTTTCCTTTACTTCCTTGCTGGCAAGGATGTGAAGAAAAAGGAATTCTTCTACACTGCTGGTGGGAATGCAAATTGGTCAACCATTACGGAAAGCTGTATGGCGATTCCTCAAACTGCTAAAAACAGAGCTTCCATACAACCCGGCAATATCACTTTTGGGAATGTACCTAAAGGTCACAAAAACACTAATCTAAAAGGATATATGCACCCATATGTTTATTGCAGCACTGTCTGCAATAGCTAAGGTATGGAAACCCAGATGCCCAAAACTTCTCGATCCAGTCTCCTGGATCCTGGATCCAGTCTCCTGGATCGAGAAGATGTGGTACATATACACAATGGAATACTATTCAGCATTCAAAAATGATAAAATCATGCAATTCGCTGTGACATGGATGAACTAGAAGGGATCATGCTCAGCAAAATAAGCCAGAAAGACAGAGAAAAATATCGAATGGTTTCACTTATAACAGGAATATAGGGGAACCAAACAAGAGAGAGACACTCAGCAAGGGAGGGGGGAGGATAAGGGCTCAAAATGGGGAAGAAAAGAGCACAAGGGATGATGGTGATGGGTCACGGGTGAATCGGTAGTGGGTTACCCAACGGGAATACACAATGTAAAAAATATAAATAACAATAAAACATAAAATGATAAGAGCTTGAATCTGAGTAGAGAATACTTAAGAGCTTTACAAAGTAATAACTATTACTAAGAAAGACATCTTTTCAATCTCCTATTAGAGGCACCTGTGAAACAGTTTAGCATCAAGCATCAAGAACATTAACGGTCCCAGCTTATTAGCTCCAGCAACTCAACTCATAGAAATCCATGGTTTAAAACATACCAAAAAAAAAAAAACAACCCTAGTCTAAAATGTGAACACAGATTTAGGTATAAATATGTATAACCATATACACAAACAGAAATCTGCTGGTATAAAAATAGTAGAACAGCTGGGCCTCCCTGGTGGTGCAATGGGTTAAGTTTCAGCCAATGAAGCTATCAACAGCCCCTGCAGCACGAGTTCGATCCCCAGCCAGGGAGATTCCCACAGGGCGCAGCAGACTTCCGCTGCCTAGCCTGCTGCTCCCCTCAGCAGTGTACTTCAGTAGATCCACCTGTTCTGCTCCCCACTCTGGCTCTGGTGAGCCCTCTCACCACCCTGCACCTCTGGCCTGCACCCCAGTTCTTGTATGCATAAATAAATAAATCTTTTTTTATTAAAAAAGATCTTTTATTATAAGAAATATAATAAAAGATCTTATCTATAATAAAAGATCTTATCTTTTATTAAAGATTTATTTATTTATGCATACAAGCTGGGGTGCAGGCCAGAGGCGTGGGGTGGCGAGAGGGCTCACCAGAGACAGAGTGGGGAGCAGAACAAGCAGATAGACGGAAACACACCTCTGAGGGGAGCAGCGGGTGAGGCAGGAGAGGTCTGCCATGCCATGTGGGAATTTCCCCAGCCAGGCGTTAAACTCACGCTGCCGCTGCCGAGAGCTCCACAGCGCAGCGCTTAAATGCTGCGCCACCAGTGAGGCCCATAAATAAATACATCTTTAAAAAAAATAGTTGAAAAGTTAACTCAGCTCCATGGAATACTGGAAGACTACTAAATGCCAACACAGCATAATGGCTTCTTCTGAATCTTAGAATGAAATGAAAAACAATACAAAACTGAATATGCAGAATCTCAATTATGCCAAAAAAATATAGAAAAAAAAGACTGGAAGAACATATACTGAAATTGTAATAATTAACTCTATTTAGTGCTTTTTCTTTTCCATGTTTTCTGCAGTGACAATTTTGATAATTGGGGGGAAAAAGAATCTGAATATATCCTTAGGTTAACACCTTTAGCTACATCCTTCTATACATTCCTTTCATGTGTCATCTGCTTTTACCAGTATATAAATCTATGCAAAATTTTAAAAATCCTAACCATTTTCTACTCTTACTTTTCTGTACTTCAATCACCATATCTCCAAAAGAGTAGTTAAAACTATCTCCATGCTTCAAAAAGACTAATTCACTGATTTCCTGAGCAAGTTAGTGACCACTTCCATCCATACCCAGTGGTCTTTTTCTTGGTCTGCCATCTCTTCAACCCCTACTTCATACCTTTCTTATTCAGACCCTGTCCATGCTGTATCCATGCTCATGGAACACCTTTCACCTACTTCGCACCTTTCAGTCCTGATCTTCCATCCTATACCTGTTTTCCTCAGAGTTCTGAGAAATGCCCTTAGACAGCATCTCCCCCTTCTCTACCTTCAACCTTGGTCACATTCCTAGCCACAAAACTTCTCCACTGAAGTATTAATCAGCAGAGCACACAATTTATCATTATCTTCATAAAACAATATTCTCAGCACACTATTCTCTACTAAAGCCTTCTTGTCAACTATCACACCAAATATAAAACATCTGTCTTTTCGAGCCAATCTTGCTTTCTATGACTCTAGCGTATCAATCTCTTTCTCCCAAAGGTCAGCATCCACTGCACCCACACATACCATACCCCAGGTTGTTCTTGGCATTTGTTAACCACATTATTTTAGTCATCTAGAATAACTTCTTTTCATGTGTCCTAATCTGATACCTACAAAGTCTAGTCTCCTACCTTTGTAGATTTCCCTTAAGTATTGTTGTCCCTTCATTATATTATCTACTAGCAAGGGAATAAAAAACGCCACATAAACTATTGAGTACACGTCTACCTCATTATCCACTAGACCATGGAAAATGTTTCATTTTTTCATGCAGTTTATTTGACCTAAGTTAAACTGCATGAAAATATTAAAAACAAACTCTCTAAGAAATTCACTCTAATTGGATAACATTATGAATTATTTTACTCCCAGAATCACAAAACCAACCCACAGCTATTTCTTTACTTTTTATGTAATTGTTTTAGATAAAGTTTCAAACTTAAGAAAATAATGTAATAACCTGAATTAATCTAAGATTTAAAACAGCAAAGACATTTTTTAAAGCCAGACTGTGGAACTCAAATACCTTTTATCTGGTCAATATAGAGACACAGATCTTAATTCTGAAGTTTAATTTAAATGCAAAGCTTCAGAGTCTGAACACCTCTAAAATTATATCACTGACTGGCAACTAAACTAAGCTCAATGTCTTTGGAACCTGCTGTATGAAATTCTTACATGGTTTTTTCAGTAAGTTCCCTTTCTTACGCTGAGTTGTACCTGAAAAGTTTTCAAGTTCTCTTTTCCTTCAAATGCTCAACCTTTGGAACCTAGAGGAGTTTCTCTTCTTAAATACAAGCAAATAAAGGTTAAGTTATAGGTTAATATTGATTAGTATTAAACATAAGTATAATTTTAGTGCCAAATGTTAAGATCTCGTTTTCCAGAAAATGAAATTCAACGACAACACATAAGCATATCAGCCATATTTTAGAAACTATATTCAGTTCCAAGTACAAAGTACTTTCCATTATGCTACATTAACACTGGCTTACAAAGGGCCTTTAAAGAATGCCTGCAATGTTCAAAAACAAAGGTATTCATAAAATACTATCATACAAAAAACCTACTTCAGCCATCTCTTCCTCTTCCTCTTCTTCTGAAGTCACTTCTTCTGTTATCCCATTCTGAGAAAAAACAAACCAGAGTTTGCCAAGGCTATCTAGAACAAGTAAACACACACTCAGTACATAGGAGACTTTAGGGAAAACGACAACTGCAGTCCCAGTAACATAGTTTATTAAAATTAAAATATCTATTTTAAATTCAGCTTTGATAATATTTATAAGCTTTTGGAAAAGAATCAATTTTTAATAATTCAATTTAATGAACACCTTTAAATAAAACTGAAAAAGAATTTAAACATAACCTAATTTAAAATAAAAAAACATTTTACACAAATGTTATGTGTAAGAGGTCAATGACCTTTATTTTGTTCATTAAAATAAATATCCCAAATCAGATTCTTCAAAATATTTGCCTTTTTAAACTTTAAAAAAGGCTGAGTCTTTGCATAAATTTAACTGCCTTACATTGAGAAAGGTCACATGTATTTTAAAGAAGCAGACACCTCTAAAAATAAGAGTTATAAAATGATCACCATCTCACAAACTTTGTTAGAATATGTTACTACAATTCTCTCTATAAGACACAATTTACCACTCATTCACAATACACCTGATGGGGTTTAAGGAAGAGCCTTCGTACCTAGTTTCAGTAAAGTTCAAAAAGACAAGTTCGCAGAAAAAGTATATAAAGTCAGCTGGATTTTTTTGTCCCCACAGAAATTCTCACTGTATTTGTGCTAACTACAGTTGATAAGTAGCATTCACTTATACAGGAGGCCTACTTTGATGGTCTCTTGGTGTGGGTGCCGAACAAAAGAGAAAAGGCAGACTTCATTCATGTAACTCACTGTAGCAACAAAAGTTCATGATATAATCTCTTCCTTTCACTCAGTTGTTATTAAGTCCACCTGCCAGAACCTCCCCACAGGCAGAGCAGAGATGTGCAAACCAGGAAGGAGAAAGCCAGAACAGAGAGGAGTGACAATTGCTAGGGAAAACTCGTATCAACAACTGACACTGATCAATGGGATATCTCATCTATAAATGAGCAGATAACTAATATCACCATGTATCTATAAAGAAAACTGGCAATCTGAAAGAAAGGCACCAGGCTGAACATCAGGACAAGTGACCTGAAGTGTTATTAATGAAGGATTTAATATAGAACTTTTGTACTAATACAAAAAAAATCCAATTGGAATCTTGAGCAGTAATTATGATATACCATCCATAAAACAAAAACAGGTAACAACAGGCAAGATGACTCTGGGAAAATCAAAAGGATACTTCTCCCCCTCAAAAAAGAAAAAGGAAAAACAAAATCACTCAGGGAAGTACCAGAGAACAAAATGAATTTGAACAAAACATTAAGATGACGACCAAATTATGAGATTCCTTCAGAATGTAGAGAGAAAGGAAGTGGGGGCAGGCTATGAGAGGTAGAGACAGAAATAAGAAAACTGATAGGGATAGAGAGGTCTGATATTTATCCACATTCATCCAGAAGACAGAGGGAAAGATATAAAAGGAAAAAGCTTAATAAAAGAAGGGCCTCAGAATATTAAGTGAATCAGAATGCCCCAAAGAAATATCAAAAAGTAAACTCCATACTATACTATTAATGGAAAAAAAAAAAAAAGCCAACTTCCAGAAAGAAAAAAATAAACAGAAGTAAGAATTAGATAGGCATCAGATTCTCTTTCTGTAACAATATTGGAATATAAAACAAAAGAGTATGAAGCCAGTCGATTATGAACTTGGAATTCTATATCCTCTAATCCTCAGCACCTACATAGAGGTGTTATACAGCCAAGAGACAGTTATTGAACGAATAACAAAAATAGACACTGACTACTCCAGAAACACTTTTCATACACAGGCCCATCAATCCTTTCTAGAAAAAAAAAACCAACCAGGTGGCATTATTCAGGGATGTATTTCAGAAGGGCAGAAGAATGGAATACGAGAAACAGCATTAAGAAAACCACTTAACCACTTACAGTAAGACTAGTGTTTAAGTGTAAGCAATTGCTTAGATGCTGCTCAGAGGTCACAGGACATATTCTTTGACCAGAGGGGAAAATACAAATAACCAAATGCTATCTGAGAATGCTAATTTTTTTTTTTCCTAAATAACTTATGAGTTGAAGAAGAAACTGACTGTCATGACCCAACAATTTCAACCATAAGTACATGCTTGCTTGGGTATATATACCATGAAAGGTGGATAAGAATGATCATGATAACAATGTTCCTAATAGCAAACAAATCAACCCAAATCTCTGTGAAGAGTAAAATGGATAAATATGTTATGGTATACTCAAATAATGGAATAAATACAGCAATGAAAAAAATGATAGCAATACAGAATATAAAGAAATTTAACACAATGTTGAGCAAAAAGAAGACATGAAAGAATACACATAGCTCATAGCTCATAATATGAAGCTAAAAACAGGCAGCACTAAACTATGTTGTTCACGGATATACATGTAAGTGACAAAACTAGAGGAAAGTAAGAAAAGATAAGCAAACAGGAATGGTAAGCTAGAAGGAGCTTGCAGAAGGTTTCTGCAGTGCTAGTAATCTACTTCTTCACCTGGTTTCCAGGTATTCACTTTCAACTATTTGTTACACTAAACTTATGTTTGTATGTTTTCAATACATATTTTTTAAAACCTTTGATTGTGAAATATAACAAAATATGAACAAAAAATTAAATCTACTCATGAAATACAAACTAATTAGAAAATAAGTATACTAACTTTTAAAACCTGTGTGATAAAAATCAAACTCTGAAGAAAGTGTTTACCCTGACATGTGTGATTACAAGGCACTTAAATCTCATTGGTCCAATAAACCAAAAAGCAAAATAAAAATAAAAAAGAAGTAATTATGACATGGGTAATACATAAAAAAAAAAATCAGGTTTAAAAAATAAAACTTCAAGTTAATTCTTTCAAAGGATGAGTAAAACAGACAAGCCTCTGACAAATAATCAAGGTAAAAATATGCTTTAGAAATAAAGAGGCTTATAACCACAGATGAAGACAAACAAAATGTACATACTTTCCATAACAGCCTAAAAAATATACATAAAGTGATAATTTGTTTAGACTCTGAAGTGTTACTAAAACTGACTGAAGAAGTGGAAATCTGAATAGAATACAGAGAAGACAAAAGACTGTGAGAAACTCTACACCCAAAACAGACCAAGCTTTTTGTTTATTCAGATGAGGGCCTTTCAACCTTGGAACTCTGAGATTTTAGACCAGATAATTCTGTGCTATTAGGGACATACCTGACATTGTAGTATTTCTAGTAACAATCCCTCGACCCCAAAATGCCAATAACACCCCACAAGTCATTGTGACAGTTAAAATATTTGCTGACTTTTGCAATGTCCTATGGGAGGACATTCCAATGTCCTCGGCTGAAAATTAAACTATCCTAGAACTTAGAAAAAATACATAAAGCTTCCCAACCCATTTTGAGAATGCATGACCCTGATACCAAAATGAAACAAGAAGAGTCTAATAAAAAAATAATAATTATATTACTATCTTAAAGTAGAAAAGTTAAAAAATGAAACATCATATCCTATCCTGTCACCTACATAGGTGCTGAGTGCTCATTATGGGAATGCAAGGATGATTTAAAAGTAGAAACTTCCTTAATGTAATCTACAAGTTATGTTATTTTCCTACATGGAATTATATGTAGTCATGCAAAAGGCATATCAATACTCATTATGTCCACGACATATTGGTTAGTGAAAACCCAAAGTTGCAAACATCGAGAAGTAGAACTGAACACAGACTATGTTTCTCCCAGCCTCTCTGTTTCCTGAGTCTCCACTAGAATTTCAGTGAAGAATAAACATTATATAAACACACAGTGATAATAAGAAAAGCAATGAGGCTCCCAGCAGAAAAGAGAATTCATTCATGCCAGAAGGTGACAGTGAATGAAGGAATGGTGATTAATGGAACATCAAGTGATGTCACAAGTTAAGGGGATACAGATAATAAGGAGTTAATTTGTCCTGCTTTACTTGCGAGAGGCTCTGGGCTCTAAGACACTAGGTACATTGGACTTCATAAGGAATGGACAAGACTAGAAATAGAGATTAACCAAAAGCCTACATACAGAATACATCATCCAGTCCCCAAAACACTCCCCCAAACTCTTTAAGCAGAAACCAGGTGAGTATACATTTACTTCAAGTAAAAGACTACAAGGCTTCACATGCACAGGAACTTAGTATGTTCCAGTCGTCATCTAGTGAGCATAAATTCCTACCTAAAAGCACTTGACAAGTTTTGGCCACATAAACCTCCCAATCAGCTTCAGTATCTCTCTCAAATATGAATGAAAAAAAAAAGAGGAAGGAAAAACAAAACTATGAAAGTACAACAGAATGAACAGGCATTTGGGGAGTCTTTAAAAACAAGACAAATGAGATAAACGGGGAAAAAATTTAAAAGAGAAAATAGAGATGCTAGGGAGGAAGGGAACAAGAGTATTAAAAGAATTCCTTAAAGACACTCACAAATATATCTATGAAAATGAAAAATGTGATGAGTAGGAACAATCAGCGAATAAAGAAAAGGCTCTTGAAAACTAAGGTTATCTTTGGAGAGGACTCCAGTGGACCACACCTCCCCCAAGTTTTATCTCCTTACATGGTTCCCTCCCACAGTCATTCTGGGCTGATGCTATGACTAACTTTAACTCTTTAACTAGCAAACGTGGCAGAAATAACACTGGATGTTCCCAGATCTAAGCCTTAAGTTCTGGCAGTTTCCACTTTCATGCTCTGAGAAGCCAAAAAATAAAAATTCTGACTACCAACCTGAAGATAAAGAAGTCACTTGAAGAGTCCCTAAATTTAGAAACCGTGTGGAGAGAAGAGCTGTGAAGAACACCAACATTCCAGACACGCACGTGAAGAAGTCATCCACGGACATGATGCAATAGCAGTAACATACCTAATGACTCCCCATCCCCGTAATTTACTGACTGTACCATGAGACCAGCAGAAAAATTGTCCAGCTAAGCCAAATCAATTGGCATGATCTTGAGAGAGAATAATTTGTTCTTTAAAGCCATTATATTTTGGGAGAATTGGATAAGGAGAATAAGAAAACTCAAAGTTTTAAGTATCCAAATAAAATCGCCAAAAGTTGAAATATAAGTCATCCACAATTTGAAATTAAAAGACAAAGGTAATTAATATAGAGATAGTGTGTGACGAAGACTAAGCAAAAAAGGTCTAAAATTCCATTAGTAAGCATTCTAAAATGAGTTATCCACAGAAATAAAAAAATACAAGCACACTGTTTAAAAAGGCCTATCCATACTGAGTGCTCAGCAGCAATGAGGAAAAAAAGACCACAGCTAAGTATACCACTGTGCTATTTCTGGAAAAGACAAACTCCTAAAAGCATCCAGAAAGTCACACAAATACAGATGACAACAGGCCACAACAATAGCATTGGCTAAAAAACTTAACAGAGACTTAAATTCTGAAGGAAAATTATTTTCAACCTAGAATTATATATTCAACCAAACTACCAAGCAAGCGTGGGGGTACACTATTTAGCAGTTAACATTTTTAACTATTTACTATATACTGGGCACCGCTCTGTAACATTTACATATGCTAACTTAATCTTCATGGTTCCCCCAAAATATAAGTACTACTACCATTCCCCTCATTTTGCAAAGGGAAAACTGATACACAGGAAATTAGCCCAAGGTTGCACAACATAATAAGCAGAAGAATCATGATTTAAACCTATGGTGGTCTGGCCATATTTTTTTAGTAGTTAAAAATTAGAAAATGTTCTATTACTTTATACTACCTTAGGACTCTACTTGAGGATGTACTTAGGCAAGAAAAGAAAGGTTAAGTTGAGAAAGATAAGGAAAAAATTGATTTACTCTAGCAGAGGAGACACAAAAAACTGAAGATGACAGCTCTATACCTAGCCCAGAAAACACCCTACCAAGTCTGGAGCAGAAAACCAAAGGCTCCAGAAGAGATGTTGATCTCACAGAAAAGGGGTAGAAAATAACTTTTTAAACTAATAATTATCATCATCATCATCATCATCATCAAAGAAGACAGTACAAAACAAGAAAGGAAATGTAGTAGAAAATATTACACTACAAAATTCTAATGATAATGTTTATTCACTAAGTATAATGTTTTAGGAAGGGGAGGTGGGTGATTTACGAGGTAAATACTACAAATGTTACAAAGTCAATAAATTATGCCTAAATTGGTAAATCCAGAAAAGTTAGTGTTGGTAGTGAGCAAATGGGCATTTCTGCTGCTTCCAGGAGATAAAACACTTGAGTTAGGACTTAAGAAGACTAGATGACTTACAGAGCTGGTACTCCAGAGGAAGAAAAATGAGTAAGCAAAGGCAAAGAACTGAAACGAGTAATAGCCAAGGAAAAGCAGGGACATTAACAGCAACAAAAAGGTGGTGGTGGGAGGGGGGCAACTGTTTGCATATCTTATAGTCACTACCAGCAGTGCCACAAAATAAAAAGGTTATTTTTAGTGTCTAAAACAAAACATTTCAACAGGAAAGCAAAAACTAACTTCAAAATAAGTTGTAACCTCATTAATATAATAATGATAAGAAATGTCATCAATGTCATCCTACTTTTACTTTTATTTGAGACAATGTATTTGAGACGATTTTACTTTTATTTGAGAGAAGTTCTTAAGCACTAGAGAATTTTCACATTACCTGACCCGTAGGTAGTGGTTGATCTAGCATCTCAA
The DNA here is from genome assembly GCA_004024925.1 of Scalopus aquaticus. Classification (NCBI taxonomy): domain Eukaryota; kingdom Metazoa; phylum Chordata; class Mammalia; order Eulipotyphla; family Talpidae; genus Scalopus; species Scalopus aquaticus. The sequence goes on along the minus strand of PVIJ01018228.1, from coordinate 15,513 downwards.
CATCCAGGTGCTTAGGAAGGTTATATAATCTGCAGAGTTCACATATCAACCACTTCAATTGCTGACGAAGCTACAAAACACATTTCAGTAAATAAGCATCATTTTAGTCCTTAAAAGACAAGAATAAGGCTACAATTACTGTAACTTGTCCAATACAAAATGAAAAAAGTGTGTTACTGCTCAATTACAAATAAAGTAACAGTCTTTAAAACTATTTTTAGGGGCTGCTAGTGTAAGAAAATCACTATGGCTCAAGTGCAATCGCTACAACTGACACCTTAGCAGAACAAAATCGAGTAAAAGGCAGAGAAGGGGAGTGCCAGACATCATCTACTTTTTAGTTGCTAAATTTTCTTAGAAACTTAACAACTTCAGGCTAGAGTACCATTAATGAGGTTACCAAAAAAGAAAGAAAAAAAAGGAGGCATGTGGCTGCACGTAGTTTCTAAAATCATATATTCCACAGTCACGTTCATTTGAAAGTACAGAGTCAAATGAGGTCTTGTAAACAGACCCTTGAAATCTAGATGACCTAGGACACAGTAATCTTACTCCTGGAGTTTGAGTTTCCCAATTTGAATAAGAAAATGAAAACTTTTCTCATATGGTAAAGACTGATTTCTGTGAAAACACTTAGCACTTAGTAGACTCTTAATTTTATCTAAAGAAAACTGCACGAGGAAAAATAAAAGATAGCTCCTTAAAGTTCCATTTTAAAATCCAGATTGTCTTGTAAGCGTATTTATTTGAAGAAAGTAAGCAAGGAAAATTATGTGCACAAACATGTTTTTCATAATTTGAAAAACTGTTTTCAATGTACAATCTTGGCCAATTATGGTTTGAGAAGAATACTTAATACCTGATAGAACTAGTGAGGCAGTTTACTTCACTTGGTCAGAATAATTTCTTTGATGTCTCTAAGCAAGGAACGAGATGAAGAAAAAGAAGCAAGTTTATGAAGGACTGACAAAACAGACACAGATGAGAATGGGTTACACAGGCAGAGAACAAGCCGCTCCAAAGTGGACAAAGGAGCAAGAAAAATGAGGAAAGTTGAATAGTAAATTAGGATTAAAAAAACTCTCAAGCAAAGCCCCACTGTGGATTTGCTCTACATCTAATAAGCTGTGTTTAGTGCTAAGTACATGAGAAAGATGAGGCAGACTGACCTGGACAGACCTCAGCACTCCAATCCCTGGGCAAAGAAGAGCTACAGGAATGCCATGGGACAGACAGGAATAACAGAAACAGGGTGTCACGTCTTGCAGGAATTTTAACTTTACATACTCCCAAAATAAGTGTGTGAGGGATGAGAGAAAGAAACTAAGATCATGAGAAAAGATTTAAGAAATATTTAGAAGGTAGACAGGTCTCAGAAAGTTATATGGGGTGTCAGAAAACACTGGTATAAAAGAACTCTTAAGATAGCTCACAGGTTAAGGCATGGATGCCGAGTTTCATTATTTCACTTTGCCTCATTCACAAACACATCACAAAGAGAATTACTGAGGAAAACATGATGGGGGTCAGGGAGTGCTGGGAGGTGGATGATTTTAAATTGAGATGGAATCACATTGAACAGTCAAGGCACAACCAAGTGACATTTGCTCTATCATCTATCATCTGACATACAGACAGATAGCTTTGAAACTTGGAACATAAATTTTAGCTAGAGATACAGATTTAGGAATCCCTGGAATATAGGCCATGATTAAGTTAATGGAAGTAGGAGATGTTACTCAGGGAAAACAGAATGAGAAGAAAGAAGCAGAAAAAAGAAGAGCTCAGGAGGTCAAAGCAGGTTAGTAAGAGACAAATACAAGAGATAGTGACCTGAAGGTCTTCATTAGATTACCAGTTTCCAGAGGATAGGGACATACCTTATTTTTTATAACCACCACTTATTACAGAGCCTGGCACTGAAATCAATCAATTTCAAAAATGGACTTTTCTATGTTCTATAACAATTTCTTGTATCCACACAGGGGGTAGAGGGGTAGGGAGGGGGAGTATGTAAAAACCAGCAAATCAACTTTTCTGTCAACATTATTTACAAAGGAGCCAGATTATAGACAATATAGTATTCCTTGCTTTTTCACTTAGAAAGCATATGTACTCTTCACTTGGAAAACTGTGGAGAGACTGGCTGCATTATTTTAAACTGCAACTCAAAATTCCATCATAAAACTATACACAGTAATTTTTATTTTGCCAGTTTTGTATTGGTAGATGTTAAGTAAATGTATATTGAATGACGGACTTTTTCAGTAGGGGAACAGTCAACAGTAACGAATGCTGCAGAGAGGTCAATTTTAGAACTGAAAAAGGAGTCTCTGAATTTGGCAACTAGATAAAAAGTTTTATATAACAATGAAGGCAGAATCCAGATTATAATGAATTAAGTGAATTAAAGATGAACAAATATAGTTTGTTCTGTCAAGAAGCTAGGTTTCTAACATGCAAAGACTTTAAGAAAGAGTGGAAGACCTGGTCAATTTTTGTTTTGTGCAAAAGTTTACTTACTATAAAATTAGATGCAATTTTTAATTTTATATCCTGTGTCATTTTACTTTATGAGCATTTTTTTAAAGATTTATTTATTTATACATACGAGCTGGGGTATAGACCAGAGGCGTGCGGTGGCAAGAGGATTCACCAGAGACAGAGTGGGGAGCAGAACAGGCAGATCGACGGAAATACACAGCTGAGGGGAGCAGTGGGCAAGGCAGGAGAGGTCTGCCGGGCGATGTGGGAATATCCCCTGCTGGGTGTCCAACTCGTGTCGCCGCTGCCAACAGCTCCACACCGCAGTGCTTAACCACTGTGCCACCAGGAAGGTCCACGCATTTTTTAATAGACTATTTTAGACATTGGAAAATAACGCCGCTCATTTTTACTTTTACCAAAAGTCCATCATTAGACCATTAGAGGTAGTGTCAAAGGAGGAGCCACAGGGCTTTCTATCTATGTAAGAGCTCTTTTCCTCCTGGGCATATGGATGTGTGTCTAACTTTTAATTTTTGCCCCAAATCTTCATGGCTCTGCAGACTAGCCTTTACTCTTAAAGTACTCTTCAAAGTGATGTTCTGCTGTTCTTAATTTAAGAACAGATGTATTTAAGCTACATATAACATTCTGAAGGTTCTAAACTTTTCCAAAAGGTCAGTTTTCCCAATACTATTTGTAGAACAATATTTATTTTTTCCTTGAGTTAAGATACCATCCCTGTTTTATTTTAAATTCTCAACTACATAATTGTGCATCTAAATTTCTAATGCTCTCCAGTTTAGTGTCATTACACAGTATTTCATTTTATTTAATATTTGGTTAAGCAAGTCTCTGACTACTTTTTCAACTGCATTATTTTTTATTACTCTTCACAACAAAATTTAGAGCCATTTTATCAAACTCCAGAAGTAAGTCTGTCAGGATTTTTATTAGAATTGCCTTCAATTTATAAATTAACATATAGCTATGGAGAAAACTGACATCTATAGCATGGAGTCTGCCCATTAAACAGCACAGTAATCAAGTCTTTCATTTCATTAACAAATCTTAGTAGTTCTATTGCTATAAGTCCTGCACATCTAAGTCTACAGGATATTTTTAACCTAATTTCCCATCATATTTTCTATCTGGCTATAGCTGACATTTGTGAAAACTATGGATTTTTATATAGTAAAGCTTTTAACCAGTAATCTTAAAAATAACTTTTTTGTTGATTACTGTGTATTTTTTTTAGGTAAACAATCACATCACCTTCAAATAATGACTGACATTTTTCTATAGTGATTTTATGACATAATGGCAAAATACAATAATGATACAGTTAACTTTTTAATTTATTTTTTAATATTTTATTTACTTTTGTTATTCATATCTTTTACATTATTGTGTGTTCCCCATAGGTTACCCATCACCTGTTCACCTGTGAAGCCATCACCATAGTCCCTTGTGCTCCTTTCTTCACCCCTCTTGAGTCCTTACTCTCCCCTCTCTCCCCTGTTGAATGTCGCATTCTTATTTGGTTCCCCTATATTCCTGATACAGTTAATTTTTAAAAAAGGATATGACACTATGTAGAATATGTATACAAGTAAATGTATTTTACAAGCAAGGGGGGAAAACACTGATAAAAAATATAACCACTGTTTACATGATGGCTATCAGGTAGAGAATTTATAGACGATTTTTCATTCCCCTTTTTTTTTGCTTTATTTTACCAGTTCCCTCACAATGGTCACTTACTAATTTCATAATCAAAGAAAATTAGTTTTTATAATTGTTGTAATATGGAAAGTTACATTTCTTTATGTATTTTTTAAAATAATTTTTTTGTATTACTTGCTTTTACTGCAGTTATAAACTCTTGATAGCAAAAGCAATTCCCTAGCACCAGAATTGGTATCATTCTGTCTTTATTTCCCCTCACACCTACCTCAGTCTTCTTCCCATTTTCTACTCCACCTTGGCTACCAGCTATACCAAAAATGCTCCCTGAGGGCGCAAGGGGTTAAGTCTCAGCACTATCAAGCTATCGGCAGCCACTGTGGCATGAGTTTGATCCCCAGCCAGGGAGCTGACCCACATGGTGCAGTGGACCTCTCTTGTGTCAACCGCTGCTCTCCACAGCAGTGTATTTCAGTGGCTCTGCCTGTTCTACTCCCCACTCTGTCTTGGGGGAATCCTCTCACCTCTCCCTTTACCCCCCCGCCCTGCACTCTTGGCCTATACCCCAGCTCTTGTATGCATAAAAAAATCTTTTTTTTTTTAAGTGCTTGGTTTAATGACTAGAATTCATGGAAAAGAGGCCATCTAATTCCTGATCTAAATTAAGATTACACTTACAGAGAAATAAAAAAGAGAAAACCAAGTAGTAAATCTTAAGAACTAAAATAAAACAACAAAAAACAAACCCTGGGCTTTAGCTCCTTTTAGATTACCAAATAATCTAATTAAACAGGGTTTTATGTCATACTATCTCTTACCACTTAAATTCTACGTATAATGTCCATAGAGAAAAACAGAAAGAAGCTTGGTTTATTTTTCTCACCGAATTGTTGTTCTTAGTATCTTCTAGACGTTCTAGAACTGTTGTCAGATTTGGGTCATCAGAGTCCACAAACCATATTGGCGAAGAAGATGGGTAAGATTCCTGTTACAGAGATACCTATGTTAAATACATTTACATATAGACCAATCAGATATGCAATTAAACCACACCACTAAACAGTGAGATGACCATGAATTTAGATAAAAAATATCAAGGAGAAGAAAAGGAATGCATCAGAATTCATTTTTTTAAATGAATTTTTTTAAACAAAGGTTTATGGTTTGTGCCTGATACATGTTACACAATATATGTCTAAAAACCAAGCAAAAAGTACCCATTAAGTAAATGATTTCAAACAGAATACACTGAAAAAATTTTGTTTTATCAAAAATCATGGGAGAAAAAAAAAGTACCAAGGAAGACAGGCTTCCTTCCTTTGCAAAGAAAGGTCTATCATGGTCTGCATTCTACAGCTTCAACAATTTTTGAGGACTTTAAAATCTAGAATCATAATAAATCCCTCAAAAAAGCAAATGTATGCAAGCACATGCACACACAATAAAAACCGTGAAGTACAGTCTATAGATTTAAGCAGTACCACTTCTGCCTTCTGATATGAAGAAGTTACATTTCTAATCTTTATTTTGATAACTGCTCTGAATGTCTTTAATAAAACAAGAGCACATATCCAATCACTTATTATTAAATCCTTACAAATGCTAAAAAATTTTAGAAATCTTCCACTCATTTGTTTCTTGCTTCCTCAGCAATATAATTACAAGTTACTTCGAGAATTTTCTCCATTAGAAATTGGCCCTAAAAGCAATCACATATATTTTGCCTTTTCCCTAATAATTTCCATCCCTTCTTAGGTTACAAGGAAGGAACATAGTTTCTAAAGGAACATATTTCTTCAGTGAGGTTAAGATTACTTTTTTTAAAAAAAGATTTATTTATTTATGCATACAAGAGCCAGGGTGTAGGCCAGAGGTGTTGGGGTGGGGGGAGGGGTGGTAAGAGGATTCACCAGAGACAGAGTGGGGAGCAGAACAGGCGCATCTACTGAAATACACTGCTGAGGGGAGCAACAGGTGAGGCAGGAGGGGTCTGCTGCGCCATGTGGGAAGCTCCCTGTCTGGGGATCAAACTCATGCTGCAGTGGCTCTGGATAGCTTCATAGTGCTGAGACGTAACCAGTTGCACCACCAGGGAGGCCCAAGATTACTTTTTATATATAGTCGGGTCAGGAAGCAAACAACCAGCAAAACAGAACTGCCAATGGCTACATTCAGCTTTCACTAGTACATAATGATGCTCATGAACATAGTGGTGGGCCCAATAATCTCGCCCTTTCAATATTCACACCTTTGTGTAGTTCCTTCTCTGGACTTAACAACTCCTGACAAACAGCATACGAGAGTAGTAAAATGTCACCTCTGAGATTAGGTAACAAAAAGATGACAACTTTTTTATTTTTGCTTCCTGGACAGAATTCAGCTTGCAATGGAAAAGCCCAAACAGCAGAAGAGACATTTCTGACCAAGTGCCAGTTTAGGCCTTCAAGCCATCAGCCTGTGAAGAGATGACTCCGACCAATAACTATGTGAAGAAGTTTGGAGGCAGATTCTCTCCCAGTCCAGTGAGGTAATGAATTAGTTTCACTGCCCTGTGACAGACGATGGCCCAGAGAACCCAGGTCAGTCAGGCACAGACTCCTCACAGAAACTGTGAGGCAGTATTTATTGTCTTAAGATGCTAAGTTTGTTACAGAGCAAAAGATAACTAAATCAAACGCCATAAAATTCCATTATTTTATTCCACGATACAAATAAGAGTACTACCAAGAAATGCTATTACTACATACACACTATTACTACACACACACACACACACACACACACACACACACACACACACACCATATACAGGTATTTTTAAGCACAATTATATGGTGCTTTTTAAAAATTAATGAACTAAGCACTCACCTATTAATAGGCATTTACTCTGTTCATATATATACTACTTTTTACAATGAATTAGAGGAAAGTCATTATTAGTAGGTATCAGTTACAGAACAATTAGTTTCTAGTCATGGAAAAACAATGATTTTCCGCAGTTTAAAAAAGCATTGCTCTGAGAACTATGATCTTAATAGTAATACAGTTGAAGTCTCAGAAACTAAGTATTTTAAAGCATTTTACCAAATATTCCTTAAAGAAAAAAATTGTATTGAACTAGGACATCATTATATCTACTCAGTAATGATTTATTTTTGTATTCTCCTTCCTCTAGCTCTTCTGTGTCCCAAGGTAAAAGGCTAAAAGGTAAAGGCTAAAATGTAAACTATCTTCAAAATTAATCCTGTTCTTAAAGAAAATTACTAAGTTTTGTATTTTCCTCTTCAAATTTTTTAGCTTAATTGGGAATATACCACCTAGACCATTTTCATTTTAGTTTTTTGTGTTTTGTTTAGCTGTTAAAAAATTGTTTTTAGAACTTCATTGTGTAGATTAGTGTTTGTTTAATTTACTTCTGCATACACAATTTTACCCATACTGTATTTGCACCATTAGTGCAAATGTCAATACAGTGAAAAAGACAAAATCATATTTTTATATAAATATTTTGTACCTATAGTCTGACAGTCCCACTTTGAGAAATGCTAGCATGCTTTCTTAGACCTACTGTTTAGCCTATCTTCTCATGTACTGGATTAGGAAAAAAAGTCATAGATGGTAACTGGTTCAAGTAAATTTTTTTGGTTGCAATTCTCATAACGTGGTTTTTGAGGCCAGAGCCTCAAAACAGTCGCAACTTTTTCTTTTTTGCAATTAGAGTATTCAGTTAACAGTACAATGATTTCATATAAGCTGTATCAGATAACTGAAGATGTAAAACTCCCATCCCTATATAAAACTAATTTGTGCTGTGCACCAGCAACCACCGGCTTTAAAATTATGTCAATTTATAACCCCCAGCATTCTGAATGGGTTGGAAAATGTGGCTATTTTAATGAAAAACACATTTATATTAACATGTAATCAATCTTAATGAATGTTTTAAACGTTTAATTTCTAATATAAGTGTCAACAGATAACCCCCATAAGAGTTTTTGGGCCCTCATTTCATGTTTAATAGCTTAAAAAAGGCTTGAGAACTGTTACTTTTCTCCCCACCCCACCTGAGAATTTGGAAGACACATACCTTCTTCATCATTCTATATTAACCTATGTGGTTCCACTAAGGCTGGTTTTCCTACTTCCTTCCCACCTTCCTATCTCCCCTTCTGTGACCTAAAACTTGGTCATATGCCTCTACCAATCCATCCCATTCCCAGTAATGACCTGTCAGATTTAGGGCTAAGTCTGGCAAATCTAGCTTTTCTCTGAAACCAGAGTTCTCTTTCTGGTCATAAGCATGAGTCTGGCCAGTCTGCGGTAGCCAGCATTTCTCTTGCCAAAACAGAGAGCATTACATGAACAAAAGTGTTTTTTAGAGGGTCACAGATATTTATGCTTTCTGTCAGTGAGAAAGCCTATTTCACCGCACCCTTGCTCACACTTTCACCAATCTGACAAATAAAGCCACTACCTAGAAGGAAAAAAAGTTCCTATACAATATAACTTGTTACAATATCTCAAGGAAGCAATTCATCAGTAAAAACTGAAGGCATCACTTATAGGAAAGTTTCAAAAACACTATTTATACGGCCAAGAATTTAGTTGCAGCTTTTAATATTCAAAGCATTATTTAAAAAGAGAAAAAAATAGAAACCATCTGTATGCTTGATACCAGAAGACGTGGCTAACTAAATATTATAGCCATACTATAGAACAGCACACAGTAATTGAAGATATTATAAAGTAATGAATATGTTATGACACAAGGCTCTAAGACTGTTCTGTGAAAAAGCAGATTATAAAACCTTTTTTCTTTTTTAAAGAAGAGGGAGTCTACATAAGCACAGGAGGAGAGAGATTACCAGAGGACCAGAAAGATAAATGCCAAAATTTGAAAATGGTAGAATTAAAGTTGATTTATTTTCCAATTTTGCTTAACTGGTCTCTACATTTTTTTATAAAAATATGTCTTGCTTTCCATTTGAAATCCACCACCCCTAGAAACTGAACAACTCTACATTATGTTAAAAGTTTATTCAATGCTAATATAAAAAATATTACTGTGAAAGGCTTCTAAAATTATGACCAGTATCTAAACCTCTGCATTAATATTTTCAATCATCCGCATGCTTCAGACCTGTACATTTTTACAAGATTAAACTTAAGCTTTATATTTCTCTATCTTGGAAAGTTTCCTTATATTCCTCTTTAAAATAACCCATGATATGCTGATTTTGAAAAGTGGATGGTGTTCAAAAATCCCAGTATTAAGTTGTTTTTTTTATATCAACTGAAGTGCTTCCAACACAGCTCTTTTTTTAATCACAGTTATAAAAATTTTAGATGAATACAGAACTATTTAAGCATCTATTCAAGCAGCTTTGTTCCCCCCCATTACACTACTAGTTTTACAGTAATTTTAAGACATAGGATAAAGATGTCTATGATCACCACCATAAAGGTTACCAAAAGTGCACAAATTTCAAGCAAGTTCACCACCACTACTGCCACAATAAAAAATTGTATTGTGTTGTCCCAGTCTGAGGAAACACAACTCAAGGTTAATCAAATGAGGCTCTTTGTGTGTCACTGCTTAAGAAAAGAACTTTCTGTCTTATTCAGAAATAACTTTCTCTACTTTCAAAATAAATCCACTAGGAGGCCAATGTGTGACTCTCTCAAGCCCTAGCCAGCAAAACTGCCAGCCCAGAATGCTGTTTCTGGTATCTTTCCAAATGACAAGACATAACAATCTCTAAGGATTTCATAACTCTTCGAAAATGAGTGCACACACTCCTTGTACAGGGTTCAGAGGTCAACAGTTCTAATTCTTCTGGACCTCATAGGACATATTACTTTCATATTCTGCTGTTCAATAAATGTGGAGTAATGTAATAATTGACGGAATTAACATACAGAAACTTAATAAAAATTTAAATGCTCAGGCAATATGAAAAGCTACCAAAAAAGTGAAACTGCTACCTATTAAACATTTTACAACTAAGTATCTAACATGACAAGGGTCCATAGAAGTAAAATAAAGACACTAATTCTTGATAACAGAAAAATACATACCCCTGTGATCTGCAAAATGCTTAAGTGTTCTGAGTGGCAAATTACAGCTAATCAAACCTTATTCTAAGTGAACTAAGGCAGAGAAAACAAAGGTACTTACACAAAGGATTCAAATTACCAAATCTGCAGAAACCATTGAATAGCTTCCTTGGTTCTTTATCTGCTATGTCTTTAGAATGAGCATGAAGAAGAGCAGAGAACACTGTTACCAGGTTTTGAAATAAGGGACCCCTGCTTCATTCCTTAGTTCTCTAGTAGTGCTTTACGTTTGGCAGTGACCATTTCAATTCCCCAGGCCTCAACGAGCTGATATTTATCTAATACTATCATTTTTCAGGTCTAAGGAAGTTTAACAAAAAACAAAAATCAAGTTATTAAGGGATATCCCATTCATAAAATAGAAACCTAAGTCTCCTCTCTTCATGTATCTGTTCCTTTCAAGGGCATAACAACTAGGATAAGAAGGCTAGATAATGAGTAGGAATTTGACTCTACATTATAATTTGGCCATATGAATGAAAACAAAGACTGCTCTGGCCTGAAAGTACCACTTAGGTGATTAACAACACACTTCTGCTATTTCCAAATGATTGTCCATGAGTTCAATTTGAAAGACAATCTATCCCATGAAGATAAACCAAAGAAAAGTTCTTAGACTCTTTACTGGAGTTTGTTCATTATTTCCTTTGTGTAATTGTGGCTGGACTACTTTTATCAGTGTAAAGACTAGAAACATGAAAAGTTAAGAAATCAATAGCACTGACTTATTTTCCACGAAAAGCTATTATAAAGCAGCTTCAAATAAAGTGTTATTCAGTCACAGATAAGCTATCTCTTATTTACAAAGAACATTATCACAGCTAAAGACATTTCCTATATATGCTCTCTCATAAAGCAAAAGTTATCTATTTGATAGAAAAATACAGCAAAAGAAGTGATTTAAGGTTCCAACTACTAAATAAAATTGAAACCATTTTTCTCTCTTTGAAACTCTTGAGTTCAAAAAAATTTTTTTTTAATTTAGTATCTTGCTAAAGGGGGATGGGGGAAGAGACACATTTTGGCAATGATGAAGAGAAATTTAATTTGCCGAACCAAAAAAAATCTTCCACAAGTACTCTGGCAAATAGCTACTCATACAGAAAGAGTAATGATTTATGCCACACAAACAATACAGTATGAGGCTTCACTGGTTTTACCAGTTAATTTACTTCTGGGGGGAAGGGGAAGAATTTTTCATTATAAAACAGCAATTCCCCACAAATATCATTAAGTCCGAAAAAGAAGAAATGGAGTTGCCAAGTTATGTTAAATATTTTGAAGGACTAAAAGAAAGGCCCTACTAAGGCTGTATAGGTTATTAAAACAAGCAACTTTGCTTTAATTGTAATGGTAAGTGTAAATTAGCATTAATTGACAATTAGATCTAGTGACTTAAAATGGAATTAAATTTTCACGATAATCTTTCATTGTCGTGAAATAATAAAAAAAGACCCCTTGAAGTTGAAAATAGCACTCTTTCTTCCTTCACATTTAAAATTAGGAGAAAATAGATAAAGCAAAAACTGTGCTCAATCCCTTGGACTAGAGAATAAATGGTTCTGTTTTTTCACTTCTTAAAGCTGTCTTTCATATAAAGTCAAATTACAGATCCTATCAAGCCCTCAGTGACCTTCAAAATATACATGCGCTATCAATTATTCTTGAAGCACTTACAACAAACGTTTAGCAGTTAACTTACACTATAGCTAGAATAGTGGTTCATACAGACAACAAATATTCACTGACCATTTACTAAGTGGAAGATGAATGGCATAATTACAGATTATTCTTTTATACCACCAAAAAAAATCTAAAACTGTTAAAATCATACATATGCATAGCTAGAGCCATAAATAGTAAGGACCACATAAGGAAGGGGAAATAAACATCAGCATGAACTAAATATGAGCAGAAGAGCCTTGAGGGACGGTCAGACATGGAAGCAGGAGTGGGGTAAGGTACATATTCCACACCGGAAAAACTGTGGATGCAAAAGCCTGAAAGGAGACTGAGTATTATGAAAGGATTATTGCTCCAACAGAAATTGGTATGAATGTATGTGAAGTAACTAGTAGGTACCTTTAATTCAAACATGACAGAACTGCAAAAGGGTGCTTCCTGGTAAGCACAGAGAAGACAGGGTCTGGCTTGTAGAAAGCTCAATAAATACTTGGGAAGAAGAGGAAAAGCTAAAGGACAGGTCAAGTTCATTACCTTTTTATTTAACAGCTACAACTTTCTAGGCAACAGCAAATCATAAATGTAGTCATCAGCATTTGAAATCCAACCTCATATTTTTTTTGCTCTTTCCCCTGATAAAATGGTAGCAAAGTGAACAAGCCACGTAAACCTGAGATACACAGTGTATAAAGTATAGATAAAGTGATGTGTCCGGAATCTCCTTTAGAATAATCTGAAGTGTGGTACAGATGAAATAAGATGGCCAAAAGTTTATCACTGTTGAGGCTGGGTACACAGACCTTCTCTAGTGTCCATCCCCCAGTATGTGGGATGTTTCTCCATAATTAGAAGTTAACACACATTTGTATACCTATACATTTACCATGTTATCTTCCGATGCCTGTCTTAATTTAGTTCTCCACTAAATCCTCCTTTTTCCAGTGTCTCTAATACACTTCTTGCTCCATTTCCATTGCTACTACCTAATCTAGGTCACTGTTCCAAACCTGTGTGCAGCAGACCACTGTCAGCCTCCAATATGGTTCTCAATAAGGCACTGCTGGCATCTCGCCCAAACATTATAAGATACCACCACCCCACTGCCATTGGATAACTAAAACCACATCATTTCCTACTGCCACCAGCTACAGAGAACTTCTTCTAGTTCAAAATGAGGAACACATTTTCCCCAATTTACCTGATTAACAAGGTGGCTCCCCCTTTAGTCAATGTCCTAGCATTTAAACCGGTGCTACCTTTTCCTGGTCATACCCCCCCCCAACTTCTCCAGGAATATTCAACCTCCAGGTCACTCAGGCTAGTCAGTCTCTGTGATCACTTACAGATACTTCCTGTTTTCCATTCTTGGAAAATCTCCTTCACTAGCCTATTATCCTGGGCTTTCCTCGTCTCCTCATAACTTGTCTACTCCTAAGTAACCCACATCTTCTCAAGCTTTGGGGTTTTTTTTTGGATGAAGTTCCCTTGTACCTAAAATACCTTTCCATCTTCTTCCAAAATTCTGCTCATCTTGGGGAGCCTAATAACTCCATTGTCAGCCTTGTCTCAAAGCCTACTCTCAGGCCCCCAAAGCCCAAGTCAAATGAATTCCTTTCTTTGGCTTTCATAATGATACTCTAGATCTTGGTCACTCTGTTAGTGCAAGACTCTTCCCCCAAGACTGAGTTCTGCAAGCAGTTCTGCCCAGTTTTGCAACATCAGTGCCTTAGAACAGAGATGTGCAGTAAATGAACTGCTTCCTCAATATAGCACTGAAGTGCAGTTTCTGTAGTTTTGCTGTTTAGTTCGTAAATGTACACCTTCCCCCCAGACATTCTGAGCACGATTTTAATATGAATTATCTGAACTTCGAGACCTTTGCAAAATCCGCAGCGCCAACCCTGTGGGCACTCGCGAACCCCAGGGTCAGGAGCAGGGAGGTACAGCCAGCCGCTGGCTTGAGCGCTACTTCAAGGACTTGGCCTCCTACCCCGAACCCCGTTCTAAGCGGCAGCATTTTCGGCAGTTTGGACCGGTACCCTAAATCCACATCAGACACTTTTATGAAAAAAGTTATTTAACACTTCAATTATTCTGACCAAACTTGGGTTGGTAACGCATTTTCGGTTTCAATGAAAGAGTGAGCTTCAGAGCGGCTTTGTGACCTCACACGCTCTCGAGGTGGCAGTTCTGTGCGGGCCGCTCCCAGGTCTCCGGGGCTGAGGGGCTGCACCCCCCACCCCCGGGGGCCCCGCCTCGCCCGGGACCCCGCGCCGGCCTTCAGAAAGCCGGGCGGCGTCGGTTCTCAAGGCTGCTTTCCCGAAACATTTACCGAGAGAACCAGGCAGCTAAAGCCAGGGGCCCGGGCGCGGGGGTGCCCAGCCGTGAGCGCCGCCCCGGAGCCCACCGCCCGGTCTCGGCGCCGAAGCAGGCCGGCTGCCGACCGCCCGGGCAACGGACGAGGCCAGCGCCCCACCCGCCCGGAGAGCCGCACTCGCGCCGTTCCCGCCCCCGCCGCGTCAGGAAGGGGAGCCCGGCTCGGGGGCCGCTCCCTTTGTCCGGCCGAGGCCGCGGCCGGCGCCTCACCGTGATGTTGCAGTGCAGGGTGAGCGGAGGCGCCGGCGGCGGCCCCAGGAACTGGCAGTGCAGTTCGTCCAGCTTCCAGCTGACCAGGCGGAAGCGCTCGTGGTTCTTGTCGAAGATGGACGCCAGGAACTTCAGCTCGGTCTTGAGCCCCGACACGGACATCTTCCGCTCATCTCCGGTGGGCGGGGTGCGCTGGGCCAGCGGGGCCCGGAGCCGCCGTCACGGCCGCCACCGCCCGGCGGGGCCGGCCTGGGCCGCGCTCTAGCGGCTCCGCCTCTCCCCGCCGCCGCGGCCCGGGTCGGACCAGGCTGGGAAGTGGCGAGGGGCGCCGAGGCGCAGCGGGGTGGCGGCAGGACAGACTCTCCCTTCGCGAGACTCCACCGGCCGGAGTGGCTGCCCCGCGGCTCGAAAGGGCCACCGCGACGCCGCCCCCGCCCCGCCCCTCCCCTCCGGGAAGGGCGCCCCCGCGCGCCCTCCGCCGGCGCGTGTCCGCAGACGCCGCGCGCTCCCGCCTGGCCGCCCCCGGCCACGTGGCCCCTCGGTTCCGCGCCTCGTGCCCGCGGACGCCAGTCTCCAGGCCCGCGGGCACCGGGCGCGGGCCACCTTCGGGGGCAATGAGCTCCTGCACGTGCCTTGGCTCCGGCCTAAGGCCGGGACACGCCGGCGGAAGGCAGTGCCTCCGCCCCCCGCACGGTCCCTGGGCGGTTCCTCCGCCACCTCGACCAGCCACCGCCTCACCTGAGCCGCCCGGACCTGTGGGAGACGCGGGCGGCCGCGGCCCGCCTAGCTTCATCTCAGCTCCTCGCACCCGAGTCCGAGCCACCTGTGCTGTAGCCGGGCTTCCTGAGGCACCTTCTCCCGTGCTCTGCGCCATCCTTTGACCCATAACTGGCTGCTCCCTCCCATCTCCCGTGGTTTCTTCCTTGTCTGTCTGTGTGAGTCTCTCTCCCCCACCCC
>PVIJ01018227.1:0-26955 GCA_004024925.1 Scalopus aquaticus | reverse complement strand
CCCCCCATGCTGATTGTCTCTCTCCTATTTGGTTTCCTTATAGTCCTGTTATAAGTGAAACCATTCGATATTTTTCTCTTTCTTTCTGGCTTATTTCACTGAGTATGATCCCCTCTAATTCCATCCATGTCGCCGCAAATTGCGTCTGTTTATCTTCTTTGAATGCTGAATAGTATTCCATTGTGTATATGTACCACATCTTCTTGATCCAATCATCTATTTTTGGACATCTGGGTTGCTTCCATACCTTTGCTATTGTGAACAGTGCCACAATGAACATACAGGTGCATGTACCCTTTCGGATTAGTGTTTTTGTGTCCTTTGGGTAAATTCCCAAAAGTGGGATTGCTGGGTTGTATGGAAGCTCCATGTTTAACAGTTTGAGGAATCGCCATACAGATATCCATAGTGGTTGGACCAGTTCACATTCCCACCAACAGTGTAGAAGAGTTCCTTTTTCTCCACATCCTTTCCAGCATTTGTTGTTGCCTGTATTTTTAATGTGTGCCATCCTCAGAGGTGTAAGATGGTGTCTCATAGTGGTTTTATTTGTATTTCCTTGATTATAAGTGATGTTGAGCATTTTTTTATGTATCTGTTGGCCATTTGCTTTTCTTCTTTGGAGAAGTGCCTTTTGAGCTCTTCTGCCCATTTTTTGATTGGGTTATTGGCTTTGTTTTTGTTGAGCTGTGTGAGTTCCTTGTAAATTTTTGTTATCAGTCCTTTATTGGATGTATTGTGTGCAAAGATCTTTTCCCAGTTGGTAGGGTGTCTGTTAGTTTTGGTTAATGTCTCTTTTGCTGTACAGAAGCTTTTTATTTTGATGTAATCCCATCTGTTTATCTTGTCTTTCACTTCCTTCGCTTTGAGGGATGAGTCTTTCAAGATTTTGCTGAGATGTATGTTGTGTAGAATTTGCCTATATTTTCTTTTATACATTTTATGGTTTCAGGTCTTACATCCAGGTCTTTTATCCATTTTGAGTTGACTTTTGTGCAGGGTGTGAGGTAGTAATCTAGTTTCATTATTTTGCATGTGGCTGTCCAGTTTTCCCAGCACCATTTATTGAATAGACTGTACTTGTTCCACTGCATTTTCATTGCTCCTTTGTCAAAGATTAGTTGTTCATAGATATGTGGCTTTAATTCTGGGTATTCTGTTCAGTTCCATTGGTCTTTCTGTCTGTTTTTGTTCCGGTACCATGCTGTTTTAATTATTATGGCTTTGTAATGTAGTTTGAAATCAGGGAGTGAAATTCCTCCATTTTCTTTCTTTTTAGTTAGGAGGGTTTTAGCTATGCAAGGTTTTTTGTGGTTCCATATGAATTTCATCAGTAGTCGATCTATTTCTTTGAAGAATGTCATTGAGATTTTTATTGGAATAGCGTTGAATCTGTAAATTGCTTTTGGTAGGATTGCCATTTTGTTAATGTTAATCCTTCCAATCCATGAGCAGGGGATGCCTTTCCATCTTCTTGTGTCTTCTTCTATTTCTTTCAACAGAGTTTTGTAGTTTTCTTTGTATAAGTCCTTTATGACTTTTGTTAGATTTATTCCCAGATATTTGAATCTTTTGGTTTCGATTTTGAAGGGGATGGATTTCTTAATTTCTTCTTCTTCAGATTGGGTGATTGCATATAGGAAGGCTACTGATTTTTGTGCATTGATTTTGGAAGTCCTAGCCAGAGCAGTTAGATAAGAGAAAGACATTCAAGGGATCCAAATAGGAAAAGAAGAAATTAAGCTGTCTCTATTTGCAGACGATATGATAATATATATACAAAACCCTAAAAACTCCATAGAAAAACTACTCAAAGTAATAGACCAGTTCAGGACAGTAGCAGGATACAAAATCAATGCACATTTCCTGTTTGGTGCCATTTCTTATTTTCTCTGAGAGGTTTTAGGTGACAACTACCTTCAATTTGATTGTGTTCCTTGGAAGGAATGAAGTCAAAATGGAAGATCCTGCCTCTTGCTGTGACTTAGATGCTACCTGCAAGTTTAATTTGTTTCTTGAAAGCTTTTATTTATTTATTTTTTTTGGTCCCTCTCTCTCTAAGTTTAAATTCTGCTAGGTAATGGCTATCTAACTCTGTATTTTCCTGTACCATCTCAATTTGGCTCTCTGAAAGCTTAAAAACATTCACAATATGAAACTGATGTGTTTTATAACTAGAACTAGATTCTTCACTGTCAAAGTTATATTAACATCTTATAGAAAGGGAAGCCATCACTGGATGAGGTCAAGAAGAAAGAGACAACATGGTTTTCCAACACATTATTCAGTGTCTGCACCAAAGACGTGTTTGACAGGAAGGGTCTGGGTCACCTTCTAGCAATGCCTCAGGCAAATTGGCTGTTTACTCCTACTGAGAATTTTGAGGAAATCTGTTGTACAGTTAGGCAGCAGAAAAACTATGTAGCCAATGCTAAAAGGAAGCCATTTAAAATTACTTCACAATAAAAAAAAAGATAAATTTATAGATAATGTGTTCTAGACAATATAATCCAAGTCAAAAGTGGAAACGTTTCCAAATGAATGGCAAAGGGTTCTGTTTTTGTCTTTAGTGTTGTTTTGAAAGATCTTCTCCACCAGTTCTGCTTTATTTTTGCTCTTTTAGATACCAGAATCTTTATCATCCTAGCTCTGAAACTGTATTTCCTCCAATATACCCCTTAAACATCTTCAAATCAAGCCAGCCTTATCTCTGCTCCAAGAGTAGACTATAATTGATGTTAGATTCATGAAAAGTGTCACCTTTGGCTAATTTTCAAGTTCCATTTCGTGATTCGGAAATAATTATCAGCTTGCTTTGGTTACTCTTCTCTGCCATTATTTGACCATGTTTTGCATGTTGTGCTCTGTGTAAAGAACTTTGCATGCATTATGCCATGTAATCCTAACTAGCGTGGACTTGAGGGCTTGAGTTTACAAGTTAGAGGCTTTATCTATAGTTCCCCTGCTTTAGAGTAGGAGAGCAGGGACTCCACATCTGTCTGATCTTAACATCCACACACAACAGGAATTTTTATTCTCATTTTACGGATGAATAAAACTGAAACAAAACTGCATACTCTTAAAATCAGTAATGTTTTCATAAACTTCCTTTTTCCACACAGTGATTTGTACTTAATTAGACAGACAATAAATATATCAGATAGAACCAATGTTCTTTTCTGGTTTTAAACTATGCCAAAAGCTTTTGGTATAGATAATCTTTCTTTTAATTTTATTTTCTATATTGAGATTCTGCTTAATGGGATTCAACAATTGTAGAAGTTACTTTGATCTAGAGCTTTATACAAAAAAGAAATTTTCAGAATATTAGCTGCTATATGAAAATCATTAGGAAAGATAAGACTGATAAAGATATAGAACTACATTGCAAGTACAATTTAAACTCTCTGTTACAACCATTTTTAGAATCATTAATCACTTCCCCAGATGCTTGTCTTATATTTGAGAAATTATTATTGTTTCTCTTTAGGACACAGCAGGCCAAGAGAGATACAGGACTATCACCACAGCCTACTATCGTGGGGCCATGGGCTTTATTTTAATGTATGACATCACAAATGAAGAATCCTTCAATGCAGTACAAGATTGGTAAGTAAGAGCCAACTCTCCTATTACTAAAAATGACTTTTTTCATTTCGCTTTCTCTTCCCTCTCAAAGCAATGATCGTTCCAATTGTAAGGTATATGTGGTGGTTTTTTTTTTAAGATTTATTTATTTATGCATACAAGAGTTGGAGTGTAAGCCAGAGGCATGGGGGTGGTGAGAGGATTCACCAGAGACAGAGTGGGGGAGCAGAAGAGTTGGATGTACTGAAATACACTGCTGCGGGGAGCAGCAGGCGAGCCAGGAGAGGTCTGCTGCGCCATATAGGAAGCTCCCTGGCCAGGGATCGAACTTGTGCTGCAGTGGCTGCGATAGCTTCATAGCGCTGAGACTTAACTTCTTGCGCCACCAGGGAGGCCCCTGTAAGGCATATGTTACTTGAATACTACAAGCTCACTTGTGCTTCATAAAACAAACAGATACTGGTAATTCTCAGAACTATCATTTAGGGATTCATAAGAGATCATTTTGGTGATTTGGTGATTTTTCAATATTTTGTTCATTCCAGTGCTTTGCATTTTGTCATCCTTAGTTCTATGTAGATGAGAAAGTATTCCTTTTAATTTATTTTTAATAAAAATAATGAATGGTTCTAAAATGATCTAGAAGTTTACTGGTCTGAAATAGAGACCAGGGAGCTTGAAGGATGGGCCAAATCTGGCCTATGGCTCAAATCTGGTCCCTCATTTGTTTTATAGATAAAGTTTTATTTAAACACAACCAGGGTCATTTACTTTTTGTCTCTGGTTACTTTCACTCTACAGCTGCACAGTTAAGTATTATAAGAGATCATCAAGCTCACAAGTCTAAAGCATTATCTATCTGGCCTTTTACAGTAAAAGTTTGCTAACCCCTTGTCTAGAAGATTTGTTAAATAGTGTTCAGGATTTTTTTTTTAATTGAAAATTTTAAAGCCTGGGATGAAGAGAAAGATAAAACCAAAACCCTTTCTGGTTCACAGGTACATCAAACCATCTAAAAATACACCTGTGCCTGTGATCAGTGTGATTTTCAGTGGGGTCTCACAGCCACAGCTGTAGCTTCAACCTATTCTACCACTTTCAATGCAAGAAATAATACCATTGACATTAGGGACAAAGAGAAATACATAGCTATAAACTGAAAAACATAATAAACTTAGGATCTCTGAAAGAATAATCTACTGAGGGACTTAAAAGGGATTAAGTACTCCTCTTTTTAGTAGACTATTGTGAAAATGCCACTTCTTCTCAAATTCATAAACTCAAGGCAATCCCAATTAAATCCCATCAGATTTGGTAAAAGTTGCAAAGAAATAGAGTCCAGAAATAGACACAGATTCTATGGAGTTTTAGTTTATGATAACAGTAACATTCCCAATTAGAGGCCAAAAGGCTTGTTAAATTCATGATATGATGATGTCTAGTTAGGTGCTACACATAAGTCTGGCACAAAGATTGCCAAGCAAAATGATCTTTTAACTTTGTATGTTTCCTCTCAGGGAATGTGAGACCAGGCTCCCAGGCAGGAAGTACTCATGAATTGACTTCCAGAGCTCAGGGTTCCAAATGCTGTTTGCTGTCATCCTCCTTGCCCTGTTAACAACTGAACTACCTGGAAGGATTCATTGAGTTCATTAAAACAAAAGGGCAATAACAGTAGCAGCATTGCTCTCAGTACCACTCACTCTCACATCAGAAATGATGTGGAAAAGTCCAGTTTCCTCAGGCTTGCCTGACTCCTCCTCTTGGTAACCCCAGTCAAAGCTTCAATCCACTAAGGCTTCCTCACTGTCAACATCTGCCATATTCAGTCTTCCTCCTCCTCCAATTCTCTGATTCCGTTTATCCACTCTTTCCTTTTGAAGCTCTTTTTCCTGTCTTCTAAAAGGTGCATTTTGAAATGATTCCTATCTCTAACAGCTGCTCTCTCTTCTTCCTAGATTTCATTCCCTCCTTTTACTCAGCCCAGGTAAGTGTGTCCCCATGGCACTCTCTTTTAGACAACTTTACAATTTCCTTGGCCATCTTATCTACTCACACACATTACTTGTCAGTTAAACCAGATAGCTCCAAAGTTTAGATATCTGCTTCCTGACTGTCTTCTAAACTGCAGTGTTGCGTTTCCAGGTGCAAAATTAATATCCAACTGGACATACAGCTGGTCCTTCAAAATCAATTATCTTCACCCTAAACTGTTCCCCTTCCTGATATTTTTCTTTCTGTGTATAGAGATTGCAACGCTCTGTCACCCAGTGTCCACCTTAAGTCCAACTCTATTCCAGCCATCCCAACCTAGGGCCTGAACTCGCATTTATTATTATTATTTTTACTATTCTTTGCATCCTTCCTTTCTGTTATTTTTGTGAACACAACTGCTCACTTAATTTTATCATATACTTCTACCCTCATAGTAGCTTTCCAACTCAATCCTTCACTCTTTAAGTTTCTCCCTATCCCAAATTGTCTTAATTCTACTGCTGCTGTAAGGGTCTTCCAAAAGAACATGAACCTAAAGATTATGGAAGACTTCTGCCCAAAAGCCACGACTCACCATTGCCTCCTTAATTAATTAAAACTTTCTCAGTCGACACACCACATCGTAGAGATACTCTATCTGTATATTTTATCCCTATTCAAGAACCAAATTGAACCATTCACTGCTTCTGGAACTCATCCTGAACTTACCAGCCTTTGGAGGTTTTATTTGTTTTTTTTGCTTTGATGGCGCCTTCTGCTTATGTATTTTTTAAAACCTCCCACTCTACCTCCTGAATACGTGGAGTTCTATCAAAAATCAATGAAACCTCCGAATCAACCCTTACTTACTCATTTTTTAATCAAAATGGTACGATCATTGATTTACTAGCTTTTTAAATTCATTCAACAAACATTTGTTGAGCACCTACTCTATGAGAATCCGTCTGTTGGATGTTATATTTAGTACCAGTGCAGGCATTTACTCTCTTACCTAATGGATTCATTATCTCATAGTTATCTGACACAGAAATCTGAGCACTGTTTTTGATTTCTCCCTCTCCCACATCTCATTGACCACAAAGTGCAATTTTTTTCTGAATGCCTTTCAAACCTATTTGTCTCCTTTGGCTCTATTCCCACTGTTTACTCCAAATTATCATTAGCTCTTATCCACTTTAGAAACTTGATTTTTAGGATTGAAAAATACAGAAAAACAAATAGGAAAAAGAAAAATCACTTGGAACTAATTTGCAACTGAAGTTTTCAAATGCTTTCCCTAACAAAATCCAATTCAATTCTACAGGAAGTAAATGCTTACTATAAGGCTATAATCTCAGTAAAATCATTGAACTAACTATAGAAAAATTTAGATTGTCAGTTTTCTTATATCTGATCTGTTAAGAAGGCAGGCATATAGATTTAAAGAGAAAAGCAGCAAGCTAACAGATCTTTTAAGAAATGAAGATTATCCTTGTTTTGAAAACACATAGACCATGCTTTGTATTTACCAACTAAATTGTATTTGAGAATTTAAGCTAAATAAACACATTCTCTTTAATTCAACCAAATCCCCCAGTTATGTATAAATGAACATAGAAGCTCATGTGAGCTTATTTAAAAAGTTATCTAGAGTCTACAAATTTTCAAAATCAATGTAGGAAGTAAGTAAACACAAAAGATGTATAAGCAGTGATGTAAACCAATGTTACCATAAAAAAGTATGCACACAACCATGGAGATGGATCACGGGTGAATTGGTGGTGGGTTGCCCAAGGGGAATACAAAATGTAAAAGACATAAATAACAATTAAAAAAAATGCAACCACAGTAAAAAGAGACATGTTAATTCTGATGATAAAAAGATCTCCCTGTGAAAGAAAACAAAATACATCCCAATAAAATTAACAAAAAAAAAAAAAGTATGCACACAGCATGATTTAAAAAATAATCACAGACAGTAACTCTCAAGAATCAAGAAGGCTGTATTTGTTTTAGTGTTTGTTTTCTAGAAATAAAGTCAGGAAAGCTTATGTGTTAATACTTTATTGAGAAATACATACAGTCTCAGGGAAGCCAGAGTGAGAAGAGAGTGTATCAGGGGAAGAAAGAACAACACTAGTTGACATATTGCACACCCATCAGCATCTGACATCAAGTGTAAGTGACCGTTGATCTCACCAGAACTTCTTTGGTGAGTCACTCAGAGAAACTATCTGGTAGAAAAATGGAGATGAATTTACCCATCAGCTTTTGTCTTCTGTTGTTCAGATATTCACTTCTGGGCCTTAAACTCCCCCACACTTCTGAGTTACATATACATGGATTACTTATGACTCAGTGGCAACAGGGAAGCTTCGTTGTGGGAGGCAAGGTCCTTGGCATTGACAGAGGCGAGCTGCTTTGGGTTGTACCTGTCATATTGATGTCAGAAGATATAGCTGTGCAGAGTCCTTGTGGAAGTGGTTGGCGGAAGGGATGGAGGGAACAAGCGGCCAGGAGCCCTTCAGATAGGTGGGTCCAGGGACATCTGAAGGGTTGCATCAAGATCTCTGATAGAGACTTTAAAAACTTATAGAAATCCAAAGAATAAAATGGTTATTGTGTTTAAAATGAAATTTAGTTCTGAGAATCCTGGAAAGCAAAGTGAACACCAAGGCTGACAAAAAAGTAAACATGGATAGAAAGGTAGGTAGATAGATAGATGATAGCTAGCAAGCTAGATAGAGAGAATATTGATCTGTACCTAGACATATTTATCAATATATATATAGATAAATAGATATATAACTGTAGGTTTATCAAATCACCCAGGACAAAAATACATATTTTTTAATTAAATTCTGGTGAAAATGTCTTTTATTTGGGCCACATTGGGCTTATTTCAACAATGAAAATAACTTACAACTCCTTTCTTATGGTGCCTTCAGGACTTTGAAGACAAACCTTAGAGCTTGTTCAGTGAAGGGCCTTATAGGGGGCTAAGCAAATATATTCTAGGCACAGGGGCTTCTTATGATCTCACGTGGTCCAAGAGTTGCGTCATGACCTCAAGGGAATGTGTGGGCCATGCATGCTACCTAGACTATGTTCCCTAAACATCATTTTTTCTTCCTGATGCATTTGCTAGAAGGCAGTTTGAGATTATGCTTTCTGAAGAGTACCTCAGGCGTCCAATGTTATGTAAATCAGATACTTGTATTATTTACTATACTATTTTAATTTCTCATAAGAACATCACATTAAATACAGCCTCACGGCTTGATATTCTTGGTTAGTCCATGTGATAAGAATCTGTGTAATCATGCTCATTACCTAGACAAACTTGCCTGATCCTCATGTGCTTAAATATGCATGGAGTTGTCAAGAGTAGCAATCAGATTTTGAACTGAATTGAAATATGAATTGAAGTCACCCTTTAAAAAGAAATGAGTATCTGTGATTTGAATCCTCCAATGGGTTTTTACTTAAGAAACAAATTGAATGTATTAGTAGAGAGACAGCTACTGAATAGGTTTAAATAGTTAATAGAAACAGGAAATCACCAGTGAAAATTTTACTTCTTTTGAAATGTTTTTCAAATGAGTCATGGTCAAAGAGTTTACTGGGTATCAGTTGGAACATGATCCTTGCAATATGCAATGCAGACCAGTTGTCCAGGCTCTTCCTTAGCAGCCAGCATGATGACTCAGGATGTCTACACATACTGTAGTGCATTTTAATTTGGCTTAAAATCTTGCCCACTCCTGATTTTCAATGTGTTTCTTTTCTAAGTATGGCATGGCCACAGGCTGCTGTATTTCCTGTCATTGGCTTATCTCCCCCATGTTATTTATTTACATTCTGTTTCTTATGACACCAGGAGGAACTATAAATATGAGATTTTTTTTTTGAGTCAGGAAATCTGGTGAGCAGATTGATACTTTTTAAAAACCATCAGACTGAGGATAAGAGTCTAACACCCTCTTCCCACCAGTTTTAAATAATTCATTTCTATGACGTTAAAGGTATCACTTCAGATGGGCTCTAACTAGAATGAGATTTCACCTTCAAATATCCTCTTTCTCTGCAATTGTCTATTTTTTTTCTCTGAAAACATAATGGTCTTAAATTAAGGTGACCTTAGAGTTAAATATAAAATATTTTTAACTTAATAATAACTACGATGCTAACCTTTTTTCAGAGTTTCCTAACCTTGCTCAAGGATGCTATCACCTGTAGAGTCAGTTCTGTCAAATGTTTGGAGGGGAGCAGTGATGGGATTATATCACAATGACCCTCCAGTTTTACCATCACTCTAATAAGGGTTGGAATAGAATCAGGCCATTATTGTGACAATGAATTAATTATCTCAGTTCAAATCTTGTAAGGAGGTACTCCCAATTTTACCAAAATTTTGTCTTGACAATAAGACCTCCCACCCTATTTCTGTGAATATCTCCAGAGGATATGTGAGTAGAATTGAGAAAGAGAAATCAAAATGTGCTTTACCTTACAGGGTATCTTGGGATTACCTAGTTAATTCATATAGCATATTCTATCCCTAAAATAGTAATTTTTTCTTTATGGAGGGGATAGTATAGTTGGGAAATGGGTTAGTACAATAGAAGTATAGCACATATCATATCTGCATGAAAAATTGCAAGCATAAAAAATATGAAGGCTTAAATTAAAAAAAATCTTAAACATTTCATTTTATCCAATATCTTTCAGGACAGGGTACATTGTATTAATCACAGAACATCTTTTTGTTTTTCTGATATCCCTAGAAATAGCAAGACTTTAAGACTAAGCAAAGTATGAAGCACATTATTAGCAGTTAATGTGCTGACTGTGTACAGAGAAGGAGATATGGGAATAAAATGTCTACTTAAATAGAATCCTTGTATGACTTTGTGTTTTGGTGCCTAACTAAGCTCAACTGTAGTTGGAGGTAGTGATTGCTACTTCATAAATATTGACACTAAAGTAATAGCTAGGAACCAAATTCTCGTTAACTGCAGCCTTAGCTGACCATTTATATGGGGAATATACGGATTAAATAAAAGGCTCTCGACTCCCGATACAAGGTACTACATAAACATGACTGCTATTTGTTCTGCTTCACATGCACACAGAAAATAGACTGCTAGGCAGATCCTTATGTGCAGTTTGTGTCACAATATTTATTGCAAACACTGGAATTTTCTCACAGGATTTCCCAGGTTTCCACCCATATTAATATACCTTCTTTTAAAAAAAAAATATTTTCCTGCCTGTAGGGTGTAGATTTGTCTGGAAGGACAATAATTATATTTGTCACATAATTCCATAGGGAAGAAGATAGTAATAAGAGCCCATTTTCGAGTCCTAGATTGCAGCTTGGTTTCTGGGTGGTATTGTTCATAATGTTTGTTTAGGCAAATCTGTGAGGTTTGTTTAGGCAAATCTGTGAGGTTGTTGATAATTAGATTTAGAAAACAGAGTACTTCAGTTTAAAAATGATCCGCTACCATTGTGACTTATGTGAGACTTATACCAGTATTGTTAGGCCTGTCATTATTATAATTTCCATCAAGTGTGCTTTCTCAACACCATGAATCTATTTACTGTCTTTAATACAATTGATTCTTATTTTCTATTTGTCCAATAGGCGAATAAATAGCACTCAGCCATAGCATCATGAAATGATGAGAAAAGTCAAATCTCCAAATTCTAAATTGATGCAACTCCAGTTTAATTGTCAACTATTTCTAAATATATTGCATTGTTTGCCTAATGCAGGGTTTCTTACTCTAGCTGGAGACTTCTGGAGCCCCATTTGTACATTTTCTGGTTCATTGATCTTTGTAGTTCAGTTTGTTTAGATAGTTATCCAATTATAAATTGTAAAGCAACTACCTCTACATACCTGTTCCTTAATTGTAGAAGGTGGGAAGGAGGGAGATGGGAGGGAGGGAGGGAGGGAGGAAGGAAAAAAGGAAGGGAGGAAGGAGGGGAGGAAGAAGAGTAAGGGGGAAAAAGATAACTACTCAGAAAGTTAGAAAACTAGCACATTACTCTTAAAAGGATTGTATTTTGTCCCCAGAGGTGGTAGGTCATTAGTATGATGGCTGATTCCATTAAATTTAGACAGAACCCATTTTAAATATTGTCACATACCTGTCCCTTTTGTGTACCATGAATTTTCAAAATAAGAGCAAGACTCACAGGGTAAGTAAAAGGGTTTACAAGTGACTCATTCGGGTGTCAGTCTCTGTGCCTTCCATCTCCTGACCTTTACTCAGGAATACCTGTTAGAAGAACTTCTCTTTTAAAGTGCAGTATATCCTATAAATTTCAAATGATTTTTAAGTCATTTTCAAAGATAAATACTTTTCCTTCTCCTAGCATATCAAAAGCAACTAGTACTTGGCAGTTGAGAAAAGAGATGTCACCAGGCATGGTTTCCTATACTTTTTAACCAGATATTCATAGCAATGAGTACATTTTCAGTGTCATCCCTACAAGATATAGGGGCATAGACCTCTACAAGATTGGCCTCACTCTAGACAGTTGGGGGTTCTCAGGGCCACCCTCATTTCTGACCAGCTGGCTACAAATTCAGTTTCCCATGACTTCTCTTAGATTCGAGCATTCACTAGAATGACTCACAGAACTCAGAAAAGTAATTTAATTACAATGACAGTTTTATTATAACAAAAGGATACAAATCAAAACCAGCCAAAGAGAAAGATGCATAGGGTAGGACCTGACATGGTTCCCAACTTCTGTTGTCCTCAGGGACACATTACCTTCCTGGCACTGTGAGGTGTAGCGATAAGCAGAGTATTGCCCACTAGGGAAGTTCCTCCCAAGTCCTGGTGTCCAGAATTTTTACTGGGGTTTCATTATATAGGCATGAATGAACTTAATTTCCAGCCCACTTCCCTTCTCAAAGGGAAGCCTGATATCACATGACTCAAGGTACAAAATCACATATTTGGTCTTTTTGTTATGACCACCCCACCTGGTTTTGTGTCTTATTAGTATAAACCATCAGTTATGTTCTAAAAGGTCCACCATGAATAAAAAACACACTCCAGTGAGAGAGACCAATGGCTGAGAGGTTACCTCCTAGAAACGGAGACAAAGTCCAACCACATTTTTATTATGCAATATCCACTTATTTATTTATAAATAATGAGCACATAGCACTGTGTGGATCTATAATGCATATTATAACATACCAAAGAAAGCGAGTTAAGTAGAGATTCTAATATTGTTTTCCGTCTGCCCTTTGGAAGATAACTTTGTAGAAAACTGCCCTAAACAACCCCACCTAGGAGCCCTGACAGAGCGGTGCCCAACAGCTGCAGCAACACCAGTCCATCTCCCCGTCTTGCCAGTGTTCTTTTTTGCATCTCATTTCCCCTTGGCATTCCTCCCACCCCTTCCCCTGTCTGTCTCCCAGATCTGCTGTTCAAATTGTTCCACTGCCACTGATGTGAAGTAAGTTATAAGGCCAATACAACAGGCTCATGTTGATATGTCCTTTGTCAAATGCCCAGACATTCTTACTTTCATGAGTAAATAGTAGAATAATAAGCATTTTACCTCCTTTCCTATCCCTGACCCCATCTCTGATCAAACCCCTTCCCTCAACCTCATGCCTTCTCTGAATCCCACTGGATTTAATCCTAAATGCAACCTTTTTGATAGAGTTGTTACCTGGCATTTAAGGAATTAAGTATAGTAAAAAAGCAAGCTGTGTCCTCCCCCCAAGCCAGCATTTCCTAATTGCGTATCAAATATTTAAGTAATGTGAAAGCATGGATGCTTTGGTACAATTGAAATTATTTCCTTATCTTTCTGTTTTTGATAAACTGTGAAGTTGAAATATGTATATTAATATGGTAATTTATGTAAATTGTTGCCACCATGATTTATATTCTGGAAATGAATCCTCTCTGAATTGCTAGAGCACAGAATCTTACATCCCATGACCTGAAGTATGTATTGAAAAGTACCAAAGATGACTTAATTTATGTAGCTGGGTAGAACAGTTTATTGTAGGAGAATTTTCCTTATACTAGGAGGAAAAATTGACTTTTAAAAAATCCCATTAATTTCAAACCAAGGAAGATACAGATATGGGTATGGGGGAGGGGTGGATAAGAAAGGCAGAAAAGGAACAGAATTATTAGCTAAAGGCTGGGGAGGTGAACCCAGCGGCTTTGCAAACCCTTAATGGAAGTCCTTGACACAAAGCTAGATAAGTCCAGGAAACCAAAATACTGTATAGCCTTGGAAATTCCATAGCACTTAATCATTTTCAGCCTTACTTGACTGTGTTTTAAATAGGAAAGAATCTTAACTTACACAATGGTTGTAGGGAATAGAAGAGAAAATCTAATGTCCCTGGAATACTGTGGATATTAATGTACTTTATCTTGCCTTTACATCTGTGTCAGACTGTGGCTTTCTGTCCAAGTTACACATTAGAATCATCTGGACATCTCAAGGCTTACTGTCCTCTGTACCAACTCAATCAGACCCAAACACTGGTATTAAAAAAAAATCTCCCCAGGTAACTGTGACACTGAAAGATGACAGCTTTTCCCAAGGAAATTTTGTAGCCTCTTGCTATTTGAATTGGACTCTCATGTATTAGTAACAACATTCTGGGGGAAAAACTGAATATATATAATACAGCTTTTTAACCTTTTGTATATATTTATAGTTTGCCAAATTAGTTTTTATACCTCTACCTCTAAAACAAATCCATTAAAACTGACAACTCTATCACATATATTGCCACTTTGGACTAGCTCTTAATGCATTATTTGCCAGTTTCTTTTCCCAAAACTCTGTGATGCACCTAGAGACATAGAACAGAGTTGAGGTATGAGTTGGGAATTCCAATCAAGTGTTTGGAACGGCAGGATTCAGATCACAAACCCGTCATGTTAACAAGGTAAGAACCTGCAGCAGGACTTGTGCTTTCCAAGGCAGGAGGTTGTACTAGAGTTCCTCCCCACCTGAGATACAATACGTATAGCTGAACCTACGGTTAATTTGAATAGCTTCCTCTAGATGGAGTAAAGAGATGCAGTGACAGGTAGTGAGTTTTCCTGTTGAAGATTTGTCATGAGTGCTGCTTCTGCCAAGGTCCCCAGGCCCCATTGCTGGCCTTATTGATGATAATAACCAAAGAAAGATTGCTCTGGAGAAGGCTTCTGTAGGTCTTGGGTACATACAGCATCAAACATGTAGCGGTCACATGGTCTACTGCTGTGCGTGTTCCAGCTAACTCAGTGTAGACAAGATTCTCGTGAGCAGCAGCAGCACCTAGGAGCTCATTTGAAATGAGACAATAGATGCATAGTGTCCTTCCTGTGTGTCCCCTGTTCTCTATGGAAAAGAGGCAAGGTCAGATTATAAACTTTGGAGCTTTCTGAATTGGCAGAATAGGAAGATTGTCATGTTTGTAAGTAACCAGTCATTATAATTTTCTTAACTTGAATGTGAAATCAATAGTATGCTGAAAATAGCATACGAAATTCAATTCAATCAACAAGGGTTGTGAGGTTTTTTTGTTTGCTTGCAATGGAGGATTTTTGCATAAGCAATCTCTACAAAAGGTGCCAACATGAATCATATCCTACTTTGCCAAAATTCAGAGTCTTCAAAGGAAAAAGACATGCTGCTCTGACTCACTATGGCAGAACCAAACTTTGTCTCTAGGATGCCTTTTTGGTCAATCTCTCAGTCCTACTCTTCCCTCCATCCTTTCCATTCAGCCAGTGATTTGCCACCTGCCACCCTCTGATTTTCAAATCCAGTCACAACAGACCACCAGCTATTTCTCAAATGTGCAAAGTTCTTGCTGCTTGTATTGTTCTATCACATTGAGGGGGTCCTGTCCTTGCAGCAGACCTCTGGGTTCCTCCTTTTCTGCTAAAATTCACGTCAAATACATTGTCTCTTCAATAGTGTGGGCACTGGTTAGGCCAGCCACAGGCAGGTTTTCACGAAATGGTAGTTCTCTTCCTTTACTCCTGATAGTGTGTCAGGATCAGCTGCTCTTCTAAGCTCCCCTGTACTGTCCCTCATATATCTCAAAAGTGCTTATTTTTATATATGTGTTGTATTTCCATGTTTGCCTATTAATTTCCTTTACTGTGCTATAAGATTCTTGACAATTGACTATAAATTAAATGTATTCTTATATAACCCAAGGAGTCCTCAGAGAGCCTAATATTTAGCAGGCAATCAATAAGCAATTGATTAGTAGAAGCAACTTTATCTCATGTAACTCCCCTTTTGACAGGATTTAGCTGATTTTTTTTAATAATCAGAACTAATCATATTAAAACAACTAATCCCAGAAACTAATCATATTAAAACAACTCACAGAAAGTGTAAATTGGTAATTGATTTTCTTGAATAGCTGGCCATATTTGCATTTTACAAGAGTTTTATATGCAAACTAATCTCCAATTTCTAAAGGATTTATGACAAATATAAATAGGGGTTCTTTTTTGTTCCTTGATGAGGTTCACAAAACAAACAAACAAGCCAAAACCAACTTCTCATTCTAGGCAAACACCATCGTCCTATAACGACATCAAAGAATGAACACAGAGAGCCAACATCATTCCGTGGTGATCTCAAACTGCTCACCCTCTCTAATGACCTTTACAAGGAGCTGCTTTATGTGGAACTTAAGGAAAACAAAGACATCACCAAGGGAAAGAGAGATGGCTTACATGCTGAATATTTTAACCAGGAATCAGGAAGCAGCTAACTTCCTGATATAGAGTACTATTGCATATATGCACACACAAGTATCTGTCCTTATGATGTTTCAAGAGAACTGCATGTGGTAACTGAGCTTGAAATTAAGGACTTTGATTTATGACTTCTCATTAGCAGCCACTATACATCAATGTGATCCAGTACCAACTTGCATAATAATCAACTCATCCATAAAGTACATGTTTGACAGCTAGAATAAAAAGCAATATTTGTTTCATGCTACTTCTGCATCTATAGAGAGAACTCACACAATTTTTCTGAAATCAAAAATCTCATATGTATCTTCCTGAAATGCGCTGTCTCCCTAAGTTAGATTGTTAATCAAATACATTTACAGATTCTGAAAACATCCTAAGACGCTAACACTCTGCAAATGTAATGATATTTATTATTTTAATGATTTCCACTTGTATTTATTTCATTGATTCCAGTTTCTAGACCTGAGAATAGTTTGTTTCCTTGAGCTTTATAGTTAGTTCATCCATCAGGAGACACATACAGAAGGTCACAAGAGGACAGTAGAACTAAAACAGATTAAGTGGACTGTGACATTCTTAATTATTGTGATAGAAGCTTCAAATTCTCTGACTGCTCTCAACAATTAA
Source organism: Scalopus aquaticus (assembly GCA_004024925.1). Classification (NCBI taxonomy): domain Eukaryota; kingdom Metazoa; phylum Chordata; class Mammalia; order Eulipotyphla; family Talpidae; genus Scalopus; species Scalopus aquaticus. The sequence goes on along the minus strand of PVIJ01018227.1, from coordinate 9,991 downwards.
CTAATACTCTGAGTAAATACCACTCTCATTTATCTAGCACCTACAACAAAACTTTCTTTACTTATTTAACATTATTTCTGACCAAATATATCTTTCATGACATTTCTAGGTAATAATAAACATGAATAATAACATCTCAAAGATCTTTATTAAAACTTTTAGTAGGGTTGAAAGATGTAGCAAATAAAAGTATATGTTGTCCAATTATATTTGAATTTCATGTAAATAACCAGTAAATTTCTAGTATCAGTATTGCCATTCTATATTTGGGACATAGTCATACTACATCCTATGTTTTATTTGGTGACCCTACTTTTTAGAGAGGCACACACACAGCCTGAAAACTTTTTAAAATGCTCACATCCTAATATTTTTGTATTAAACTTCCCTCTTAACTGCCTCCTGCTTCTTCCATTTTTCTGGAGTTTACAGCTGGTAACCAAAGACATGCTATTATTTGCTCAAAATATTTATTACTCCTGGAAAATAAAATGTAAGCTTCTAAAGGGTAAGGTGTGCAACTTTTGCAAAGAAAACAGAATAATGTGAGTTCGTTGGTAACCATCCAGGGCACCAAACAAACACTATTTGTGTGTGTGTGTGTGTGTGTGTGTGTGTGTGTGTGTGTGATCCTTTTGTTTAAATATCCTTCTTGTTCATCAATAGAATCATAAAATTCTTTAGTTTGGTACAACAAAGTAAAACTCTATAAATCAAACAATATTCAGTAAAGTTATTTGCTTTGAAAATATCTATTTTAGATAAAAGCAAATATTACAATCAAGGCCTTAAAAAAATGGAAGTTTTAGAGCTTAAATGTCTCCAAATGAGATTTCATATTGCTTACAATCAACCCTCATCCTAAATAAATAAACCCTTTAATCATTTCAGACATATAAATAATAGATGTAGCATCATCTTTGAACAACAGAAGGGAACCTGCACTGGTACTTCATGTGGCCATAATGATAACTACACTTGAATGAAGGACGGAATGAAACGACTACAAAATACATGTTAGGGAGAACTTTTCTGAACATTTCCTACCCCACACTTTTTAATATAGTGGAGATCAAAAAGTTCCATAAAGGCGCATAGGCTCTTGCACTTTATTCAGAAAAATTTCAGGGGAAAAGGAATTATCCCTCAAAAAGAATGCTAGAAAGACACTAAAAACAAGAAAGATAACTCTTTCAAGCATTAAAATCTGACTATTTTGTCAAGTGTTTACCCTTGATATTATAATCACCTGCTTTTGTGTCATTCTCTCCTAGACTGAGAAATCCCATGAGATAAGAGCCTTGCCTCATTTATCAAAGTTGCTATTGTGTAGTATAGTCTGTGGTTCACAGTGTGTGCAGCAAATATTTCAAAGAGTCTGGAAACCATTGCTGTACCGTGGAGTGTAATTGACTGGGAGAGTTAAGTAAAACTATTCAATTTTCTAATTTTGGGACAAATCATACCTCTAACTGTTGGCTTACCTGTAGCCCCAGACTTGTATTTTTCAAAGATCCATAAGGTGTGTGTGTGTCTGTATGGGGGGGCGGGGCTGTGCATGTGTGTGTGCATGTGCTTATCCATTTAATCCAGTTGGGAAGAATCTTTTGAAAAAGTGTAGGAAATATTTATGAAGAAGAGATGATAGTGCTCCATCAAAAGTAAGCTCCCTCTTCTTTTTTTTTTTAAAGATTTATTTATTTATGCATACAAGAACTGGGGTGTAGGCCAGAGGTGTGGGGTTGTGAGAGGATTCAACAGAGACAGATTGGGAGCAGAACAGGCAGATTTACTGAAATACACTGCTGAGGGGAGCAGCTGGTAAGGCAGGAGAGGTCAGCCGCACCATGTGGGAAGCTCCCTGGCTGGGGATCGAACTCATGCTGCAGTGACTGTGGATAGCTTTATAGTGCTGAGACTTAACCCAGTGAGCCACCATGGAGGCCCAAGCTCCCTCATCTATAGCATAGTTCCTGGAAATACTTGCAGTGAGGGCTCATATTCGCCAGCTTGCCAGCTTCTCTTGCACCAAGTAGACCATGCAATGAGTTCTCAGCGAGAGATTGTCAGCTAAAGTAATATATGCCACTATCAGACCATGGAAATTAAGTAGTGAATTTGCTTTCTGCACTCATATTTTCTTCTTTTAATGGGCTTTTAATGCAGAATCTTGGCTTTCATAGGGAAAAGATGATAGAAGCAGAGATGGAAAGAGCTCGGGTTTCTAGATATCAACCCTAGAAAGAAACCCTAGATATCATCCCTCCACCTCAATCATGAACATTCATTTTGGACATTGAATTCAATGTGACTCTGGCAAGGGACCAATTTCCAAAGACCAGATGTTTAGAAACTGATAAGATGAATGGGAAGGACTTAAGAGTTTTAGGGGGGAAAAAGGGAATTAGTAAACTATATTAATTAGTAAAAACTAAACTTTTATCTTGTTTGAGCTTATATGCTCCACAAAATAGCCTCACTCCTAACCAACATAATTTATAGCTAGGATTTTATTTCATGCCTATTTACTTTTCTTCTGTCCTCTCTAGAAACACTTGTTTATAGAGTATATATTTGTATAGTTTGTCCTTCCCCATCTTTCCTACATAATGATTGGGAAAGTCCCAATATTCAATCATGATTCTCAAAAACTTCCAAAGTGACTGGTTCTGTATGAATTTTCATTCTCTTAATCAATGTTTATCTAGTATCCGTTATGTGGAGTAAGACCTTGGTGATAGAAAGGAAATTAACTGAGGAGTTTTCAAAAGAAACAGGCATATAAAGGATAACTTATAAGGGAATGGAATAGAAACTGTTAGCAAATACACAGGACTTTGGAAGCAAGTAGAGCATGTTGTCTGCCTTGGAGTAGATGAAGGCCTCACAGAGAAGGTGCCACTGAGTTAGGTCTTAGAAGATGATAATGAAGTCTGTCAAAGGAGCCCCTGTTTATATTTCTTAACCATTTGTAGAATACAGTATGTTGCTTTTTATAAAGCTATATTTGTTTGTAATATTAAAGTTAATCATATTCATAAGGAAGAACTATCCATTATTTTACTTTTATACTTTTGCTGGATAAAGTTTTCAGCTATTAACTTTACCGTTAATAATTTATTCTTTTGTTTCAATCACCATGATTTCATCCATATTTTTTTAAGTGTTTTTTAATCAAATTCTTTAGTCCATTTGTAATTCATGGCTGAGTATGATAGCAAGTAAATTATTCCCTGCAAATATTTTTTTTCTATGTTTTTAACCACTACTACCTTGTCCATTATTTCATTTCACACAGTACTTAATATATTAGACTTCCAGGCTTGGCTCTGTTTCAAGGATCTCTGTTCCAAGGAACTCATCCTAGCCTTTTATTTATTTTTAACCTGTGTTATACAATTCTAACACCTGGTGCTTTATAATACTTCTTTGTAGGGCAGGCTCCTCAATGCTAGGTTTTCCTCTCACTCATCTCAGTTGAATTCAATGTGACTCTGGCAAGGGACCAATTTCCAAAGACCAGATGTTTAGAAACTGATAAGATGAATGGGAAGGAATTAAGAGATTTAGGGGAAAAAAAGGGAATTAGTAAACTATGTAATTGGTGCTTCTTACTCCATGCTTTTGTGAGTACTTCAAGGAAAGAGATCTCTTGATCTTTGTAAGTGTATTTAAGACCTTGGAAAACAGATGCATGATATATGTATTGCATTGAATCATCACTTGGCCTTGGCTTATTTCTTTACATGTCAGCATCTCTATTCAGGGATCATCTTGGGAAAGAATACTTGCATTCATCAACTCTTTGTAATAGATATAGAAATTCAAAGACCTTTTTATTAGAAAACATTGAAACTCAGTTTAAAAACAACTTTGAAAAACAAAAAATTACTCTCTGACACTAGAAAACAGTTAAGTGACGGTACAATTTTCAATTTGGGCTCTTTTAAGATACATGGAAATTATTTTCTTAGGAGAGTCTACCTAGATGGCAGAGCTTTCATTTTTTACCATGCGTAAGGTCATTGTAACTGATACCTTCACTTTAAAATCAAGATTTAAAACTAGGTTAGATTTGAAAAGTATTCATTTTTCTAAAAATTAAAATGTGTACCATCATACATAGTTTTGATCATTACGCAGTTTCTGGGTCTGCTTGGGGGGTATCTGTTTTGTTCACAGTCATATAGCTCCAGTACCGGAGTGATGCTTGAAGGTACACATAGTAGGCATTCAGTAAACATTGATTGAAGTCAAATGTAAGTCACAGTCAGAAAAGTTGCTCACTAAGAATTATTCATAGATGTTAATCAGGAAGGCTGAGAGGTGGTCAGGAAGCGGAACAAATGAGAGACTGACTAAAACAAGAGGGTTGGACGACACCATGAATGGTGGTATGGACAGGACTGGAAAGTAGACATCCTGACTTTCATTTTATTGTGTGAATGAAGAGTTTTTGACCTGACCTTGTAATTATGAAATAAATTTTTTGTTTTCCAAATGCTTAATTAAGGCTGATTTTTTGGGTATTTTTAAATCAAGCTGTGGATTAAGTATATAAATGTAGGTCAGAAATATAATTGTTGATTTTCCTTAATTTGAAGCCTCTCAAACTTTGCCTTTTCAGCTATTCATCAAAATAAAATAGCAGAGTTAAGCACAATAAAGTGTGAAATAGATATGGAAATAGATATGGAAATCAGCTTTCAGACTTAGTATGATTACTTTGATTACTTACTCAGGGATATGATAAATATATTTAGAACTCTAAACTTCTTAAAGTGCTAATAAAATTATTTCAGAGATGCCACAAAGTATAATTTTTAAATTCAAACTATGGCATATAAGGGAAATTCAAGAAAATTATGTTCTCACTTCTCCAGTCTACTTTCAATTCCTGAATTCTGTAAACTTGTGAAGTAAGTAGCAAAGTAGGTAGCGTATCCTACCAGAAGAAATAGCAACTCAGATCATGGTAAACTGTTGCTATAACTTAATAATAGAATTGCAATACAGTGTTGAGAAAAGCCAAGATATCAGCTCCTGGTGATCTACAGGGTATTTAAGATCTCAGTTAACCATGAAAACTTCAAACAGGTCTATGCCCCAAAGCAATACCCTTGAAAACATGTCTCAGGCTTGCTTATGGCAGACTAGGTCAGGAATTACCATACAGAAAACTCAGTGCATCGACTGCAGGAAAAAAAAGGTGTTGGAAAAGAGACACGTATTCTATGATGAACATTTGCATATATTCATCATATATTTTTACCCTTTATGATTTTGTGATCTACTCCTAGTGATTCCAGTTGATGAGAATTCTCACTAGGTGTCCCTTTTGCTTGATTCTAAGTAGAAATCTAATTACTGATGGATGATCTCTAGCTATTAAAGTGAAGTACCAACAAAAGAGAGTTTTGGAGGTAAGAATAGAGCTCTGAAATTCCTTTACTTTGCCAATTTTTATTACTTTTCAACTACTACCTAAAACCTAAAATGCAGATGTATTCATTAGTTTAAAATATAGTGTGTTATTTGAATAATGTAATCATATACCAGATTGAAAAAGATTACATTATGGAAATTCACTGAATGTGAAAATAGTGTAAGGAATTAGACTAAATGTTTTATGACCTTTGGGATGAGAGAGCCATCTTCTCAGGATCCAACACAGATCAGTTGTGACCTGAGCCTTAAATAGTGAAAAATGATCATTTTTTAAAAAGCCAAAAGGTTTGGCTTTTACATTCCTTTTAGAGAAGTGGCTGATAGAATGTTTTGAGCACACTTAAATTTCCTCCAAGTTTCATAAATATTCATTAAACCAATTAGTTATTTGAAGCTTGATGTTTTGCTGCTGAACAAAAATAATTATCTGCTAAGGTGGGTGTCCTATCTTGAGCCTGCATTTATTTTGAAATGTGTGAAGGAAACTAGTGGAGATTATCAGTTTGATCTTTCTCTGTGTAGCGGCATCTTTTAACTGAACCATATAATTAACATTCTCTGACCCCAAAGAAACAACATTGGTTTTAAAATGGACAGAAATCTCACATGCCTCATTCTGGTTTCTAAATCATAGTTCTTATGAAGCAACCAGTTCTTAAGTCATTTTCAAGAAATGCCCAGTAAATTTATACCCATTTATAAATAAATAAATCTTCTATTATCCAGAGTCCTGGGTCCTCCACAATCTCCAGGTTCACTAACATTATTCAGGCCAGAGTAATCCTATATCACAAACCACACCCTTCTCCTCCACTCTTTTAAGGCAAAATAAAATTTCTGTGCATCTGGAAAGTCAGCATTAAGGAGAGCTGTGGCTGACCAGAGAGGGCCTGTAGTTCAACCCTGTGCTGCCCAGGAAAATGGGGGGAAGGCCGGGATGGAAGCAGAGCCCTTGCTGACTGACCCTGTGCACAGTGCACGAAAGCAAGAGGCCCGGGAGAGGTGACAAGATACAGTACTGAAGGACTAGAACAAAGGGAGACTCAGAAAAGCAGCCATTCTATTGTGCTGGTAGTGTCGGGGATGATGAAATGGCTGCCCAGGGGCCAAGGGACAGCTGGAGGGCAGGACTAGAGAGAGAGGACCCCCTGCTGGCTGGTGCACCTCTTGACCTGCCACTCTCCAAACTGCAGCCTTTCAGTATTTCAGAAGGTTCTATTTTTGTTGTTGTTTAGGAGAGGGGAAGAATAATAGCTTGCTTGTAGTAATGCTCCATGATTTGTCAGATGTTGGATTGCAGCTTATGTGGAAGGTAAAGAGAGGGTTGGAGGTTGGAGGACGTGGGAGGTAAGGCGGGTCAGGTACATTCCTCAACTTGAGAGAGGAGAGAAATGTACAAGACCTTCAGGGAAGCTTTCTGCCATAAAAAAAATTTAATTCTGGCACTTACAGGGTTAACCCTCACATCTGTTATGAGGAATGAACTAAACATGTACTCTCTTTCTCCCTGATTGAGACTTGCACTTTACAGCACAATGATCATGCTGTCTACCTTATTAACAAAGGTCTTGCAGAAATGGTCGTTTAAGTAATTTATGTAACCAAAGCAATTCAAAGATTGTGATCCAGATAATGTGAGAGTGGCAAGTTCTTTATTATGGGGCTGAGTCATAGATCTCATTATTTCTAGTTCCACCTTTCCCAATTCAGGTCCCTCACCCATATTTGATGCTGGATAAATACTTGCCAAATGAAAAGAGGTCAGTATTAATGTCACACTCAGCATGATGTGCGGATAGTACAGAGCCATGTTAGCAAGGAAGACACTAAGCAGAGGTAATTTTTGCCTTTGGGGGACAACATACACTTCCCCACATGCTGACAGTGGTATCACTGCAGACCCAGGGTAGACCAGGCAAATACTCATACAACTGCACCAGCCAGGAAGAGCCACGACAGCCAAGGGGAGCTGGAAATAAATATTTATGTGGTGCTCAATATATGAACACTCTGTTCCTTCTCAAAAGACAGGAAACTGAGGCAAAAAAAAAAACCCACAGAGAACAATACATTACACAAATACCGTATCTAATACATGTTACACTGAGCACTACTTCTGACTGCCTTTGGGTCCCTAAACCTCATCCAGAGAGCTAAATTTAAATCGCCGTGTGTGCTTTCTTGGCCTCTCTGTCTCTCCCTCTCCCCTTTTTGCCTTCTGCACAAATCAGTAAAAATCTGTCAGCCCAAGTTAAATTTCAAGTAACATAGGCAAGGAAACCAAAAAAGGAAAAATAAATGTGGAGGGGGGAAAATCATACGCTGAATTTAAGACTCACTAGGGGCTGACAACTGACACGTTATCGACTGGAAAACACTCTCTGATCACTACACAACAACCCAAAAGGAATGTCAGCCACACGAGGCTGTGCAAAGAGGGCTTCACTCCCAAGAAGGGTGACAGAAGGGTACACGTGGATAATTTCCAGAACTACTGAGTGACAGCACTGATTTCTGACATTATTCTAGGGCGATGCCTTTTGATGTCCTCATTTAATGTGGTTGTAAGCCTGAACTAATCTGACATAATAAAAGCTTAATTGGCTACTTCCAATTAATATTTTCTTTAATCTGGCTGTTTGTTTTCATCTGACATAGATTGCTGTTGCTCAGGGCAGGATACACTTTGTGAATTGTGCATTGTGAAATAACATTTGTATTTTGGGTACAATCATAAGCTGTAAATTGCTCCTAATAATTGTGTGTTTAAATCCTGAATAACCCCATGGGTTACCACAAGAGAATGTTGCAAGTTGGAGAGGCATGGACATCAAGATTGGGAGTAGACAGGGACTTGGCAGGAGCACCTGGAATATTCCAGCGTAGGGTCGAGGAGAGAGGCCTGCATCTTCTTGAGTGATGAGGCTGTTGACGCAGAAGCAGCTGAAGTCTCCTATTCTAAAAAATGCCCACTGGACAGCGTTTAGAGACCCAAAGAATTGCTAAATGCAGCGACTGTTGAATACTATCCAGTAGTTTGCAAGCTTTCAAATTATCACTGACTATTATCTTCTCACTTTTGAATTTAAGTCAATATTTAGTATGCAATATAAGACAGTTTGAAAATGTAAAGTTCAAAAGAATGTGGCATTCTTAAACAGATGTAGTATTAAAATCCACGCAGGTATTATGCAATGAAATAAGTTCTTATTGTAAGTATTGATATATTTTGACATATTTCTACCTCCTAGTTTTTACTTTTTATTTGGGAATTATTTCAATCTTATAGATTTTATAAATTTAAAAGTAGTACAAGACACATTTATATGCCCTTTACCCAGAATCACTTGTTATTAACATCCGATCTGATTGGCTTTATGATGGAATGCCCTTTCTTTGTTTGGCGCTCTCTCCCTCTGTATCTTACATGCCTATAATTATATACATAATTTTTTTTCTGAAGGTATTGAGGTTAAGGTATCTCCCTTTACCCCAAACTTCAGTGCATATTGTTTAAGAATGTGGATATTTTCTCACCTAGCCCCAGTAGAGTTAGCAACTTCTGTACATTTAACATTGATAGACTACTTTAATCTGTCTTTAATATTCATTTCTATCAATTGATCCAATAATGCACTTATCACATTTCTTCCCCCTAGTATGGGATCTGATACTGCATTTGGTGGCCATGTGTCTTTAGCCTCTTTCTGCATGAAATACTACTATGGCCTTTCTTTGTCTCTTCCAACATTGACATTTTGGAAGCATACAGTATCATGGTTCCCCCCTCCCCTTTTAAAAAACAGTCCTCAAGGGTTTGTCTGATAGTTCCTTGTTATTACATGGAGGCTATGCATTCTCATTTAGAATATTGCCTAAGTGATGCTGAGTCTCTCTCAGGGTATCACATCTGGAGGTACACTATGTCCATCTGCCCCTCACTGCTGATGTTAACTTTAATTACCCAGTCTGGTATTTTCTGATTTCTCCACTAGGTAATTACTGTTTAATTTCCCCCCCCCACCAACTAATAAACAGTCTATGTGGAGACACTTTAAAGTCATGCTAATAGCTAGTTCCCATCAACATTTCCCTCTAGATTTAGCGTCCGCTGGTGACACTTGCCTGTCCCAATCTTTAAAAAAATGGCACAAAATTATGATTTTCCAATTTCAGCACATCTTCATCTGCCATCAGACCTCAGCATTCCTTTTTAAGCAAAACTCTCCCATTTATTTACTTATCTGTTTATCATCAACATAGACATAAACATTTCAGTTTCCTCCCCCCTCAATCACTTGTAACTTGAAATAAAATTTTATTTTATTTTTTTCTCTATGAAAAGGAAAGAAATATTTTTTTCTAACTCAAAGGCTTTATTTTTTTTAATATAATATTTATTTTTGTTTTTCGTATCTTTTACATTATTATGTATTCCCCATAAGTTACCACCACCTGTTCACCCGTGGAGCCATCACCATAGTCCTCCGTGCTCCCCTCCTCCCCCCTTTTGAGCCCTCCCCCTCCCCTCCTTCCCTGCTGA
>PVIJ01018226.1:0-26954 GCA_004024925.1 Scalopus aquaticus | reverse complement strand
GGTGGAGAGGGGTGGGGGGTGGGAGAGTTGGGGGAAGGAGAGAGGAAGCTTGTAGGAGGGAGAATAAGGGAGAGAGAGGAAGAGGGAGATACCTGTTGTCTCTTCCTCCTACAAAGTCATCAATTAATGGAGGCTCCATTGCTATAACCTCATGGAAACCTGATCCCCTCTCACAACCGCCTTTAACTACCACCACCCCTGCGGTTAGGGCTCCACCATCTGAAACGTGGGGGAACACAAACATCTATCCCGTAGCAGGTAACAGACCCAGACAGTGACTGTGCTGCCTGCGATGTGGTTTCAAATGCCTGCCAGCGATCCAGCACTTGGCGCTGCCCGGCAGGTGGGTGACACGGGCTTTAGGGCTCCTTAAAGGTGCCACTCGCATGGAGTTTCTCAGGGGAGCGCCCCTGAGACTCCCAGCAGTTCCTGTCAAGACACACGTCAGGGAGCTGGGCTGGAACCCCAGTTTCCCCATCACCCGAGACTATTTTTGTTTTAGTTGCAGGGCAAGCATAGACATCCTCTTGAATAAAGAGCTTTTTTAAGCTAAAAAGAAATTGAGGGCTCATTCTAAATTGTTGCTAACTGATAGTGACCAAGTGCTGTCCATGGTTCTTTTTCTTTTGATTTTCTTGAGCAGTAATGATATAAAATGTTTTCTTATCTTTATTAGACATTCTTTATCTTCTCCTGTGAATGATGCATTACCTCCTGAACTTCATTTTGCATGCCATTTCTTTTTCTCATGGTACCAAATAATACCCATGATATTAACACTCAGATTGACTGGATGTGGCAAAGTAAATCAAATTATTTTATGAGATGTGCCCTGTGGTGAAATGGACATGGACTATAGGATTCTGAGTTACTGTTGAATTTGCAAATTCCTTGTAAATAGTTTGGCAGAGATCTTATGGACATAGGTACTTGGAGGGGTTAAGGTCTGTGTTGTAATTATCCTGGCCTGCAATATAAGGAAAAAGAATAATTGGCTGACAGAAATGAGATAAAGACTAAGACCCAATTAACTTTGCAGATAAGCTAAGGACATAATAGGATTTCAGCCACGTGGGAACTAAGTTCCACAGGATTAAATTGGGAGGCCTGGGAGGTGGCTTCTCTGGTCCTAAAGGCTTAGCCTCAAGATGAAAGTAATAATATGCAAATAAGGTCAAGATTAAGCACATTTACATAGTGCTACTTTGAGGAGGTCTTTGAGGGTGTTTGTGAGGAAAAATCTTTTAGGTTGAAAATAAAAGGTACTGTGCAAATCTGTGTATTCTAGACTTTGGTTAATCAGCGTAAAATGTAAAATGTTCTGCGTCTTCAGGTGGCCTCACCTGTCGCCTGGTCAAGGTGGCTGCTGGAGAAGAGCTCGGCCAGGTGGGCCTCAGCACCTGCAGCCTGGGACTGTTGCAGGAAAAGCAGCCCCCGCGTGACTCACTTCCTCAACTCGGCCTCCACCAGAAGAACGAGTGCCTTAAATGGTGAGGATTTAGACAAGTAAGTTACCAATACCTTGCAAGTTCTTGTTTTTCCACATTTCCATTCATTTTTTTCTCCTTATAGTCCAGTTGCTGTTTCTTATTAGCTTGTTCTTCTAGTTCGTCGGCACAGAATTTTGTCAATATTTTCTTTATGATGACGCTTTGGTTATATGTTCTTGCTCTATGATGTTCTAAGAGTTAGCCTACTGATCTATGGTTTCTGTTTTTACACTTTCCTGGTTTAGTTTTAAACTTTGAAATACTTAATGAATGTGAAAACTATTTTATTAATGATGAAATGGTAATATCGCTTCCCAATGAACATGGAGTTTTCTGTTGCGTTTTAAATACCATTCTTTGTTCACAAGCTTGAGACACCATCATTATACATTAATGCACATATATATTGGACCTTTTATTTGTTTCCTATTCTGCTCCGTTGGCTTTCTCCCCCATTTGTATTTTCCTGCTGCACTAGAATAAAGGGGAACCTTTGCTCTAATATTTTAGTTGTGGAACCAAAGGAAAAATACTCTTTTGAAGTGTGCCTGTTGTTTCAACACACTTATCAGACTCTGTACTGGTGTACTTGGGTCTTAAACAAATCCAGACCTTTATGACAGAGTGGAGTAGCCTTGGGCCTAGTTCTCAGTATCTGCGAGTCCATAAATCATCTTGGGCGCAAGCGCAGTGAGCAGATTCTCAGCTGGGTTGTCAGCAATTCCTGTCCAGACAGTGTGGTGGGGCCCTGAGACCTACGTTTTTAGCAAGTATCCGGGAGGCTTGTTTGTGTGGCCAAACTTTAATAAATAATTGGGCAAAAGTGTGACTTTTTTTTTAAAATTGACTTTGTCTTTGAAATTGTTCGGTTTTTTTTTTTTTTTTTTTGCTAAAATCAAACAGTGCAATTATTTTATTCTCTGATGTAAGAATTTTAGGGTTGTTCTTGTAAACATAAAATTGCTTCCAATCTTAAACACAAGCTCTCTGGACCTCCACCTCTAGTGCCAAGTCCCGCCGATATCAGTAGCTGGTACAGCAATGGGTAGAAGTAGCTAAAGCACATCATCTGACTTCTAAGGGTGACCTGAAGACAGGTCTGAGATGCGCTCACCTTGCCAGCCCCCTCATGGATGGTATACAGCCCCTGAAAAACTGTCCTTACTGTTTCATTCCCTGCACATTTTGAATATTGCCATATGCAAGTATTTGATTGGCAATTGCTTCAAATCCAGATCAGAAAATATTTTTCTGTAGAGTCATATTCCAATGGGATGGGAGAAAAAAAATTTCCTGTATCTTACAGGTGAAGTTTCTTGAATCTCTTTAAAATGTACACTGAAAAGAAAACTTTCTGTTGTTGAAGGGATTATGGTTGCTATGGAGTACTTTTAAATTCACTTGACACTTAATAAGCATCTGTTTTTATTAATCTTGATTTCTCTTTCAGTAATTGAGCGTAGGACGCAATGCTTGATTATGGAATAAGGGAAGTGTATCTTAAATTCTCCTCAGGGTTACCTAACAAATAACAAACAAACTAGTAGTTGAATATATTTCAGTTGACAGAAGTACGATGCTTAGAGTATAATGGAACAGGCTAAATACATCTCTCTGAAGTTTCTTTCTTTACTCTAATTGCCTCATTTTCTTTTATCTTGAAAGTTTCTACTTTAAAAAGTCATTTAAAAATTACAATACTAATGCATGCTTATTATAGCAACTAAGGCAATAAAGAGAAAGCTAATAGTCTCTCTTTTATCAGCTGGACATGCTTTGGAATGCAAATAACAGAAACCCCCACTAACAGTGATGAGTAGATTATTTTTCTCATAAACAGAAGTCTTCATGTGGCAGTGTCTGCTTGAGTTGATCTCTACTGTCATTTGGCCTGTTTCTCATTTTGGCCTGTTTCTGCAATGCAATTGCAGAAGCTCCGAGAATCCTATCTGTGTAGGGGAGAAGAAAAAATCAATTTTCCCTCTGCCCTATGTTCTTGACTGAGACCTCTGTAATAGTGGACATAATCAATATAAAAAGAAACAAGTTATTAACATGTATGCCTCATGTCCACGCAAGCTAGCCAGGGAAAACTGAGCAGCTCTCTGAGGGGGCCAAGTGTCCTAAATTCCTTCTTCAGTTAAAGACAAAAAGAAAGGTGTGGGGTATATATGCTACAGATCCCGCCAAAAGAAGGACCTTGGGTGTCCCCGAGGAGCAAGGATTCTCCAGAGAGTATCATTAAACCAGGCAAGGTTTTTATTAAGGACCTGAACACGGCAACCAGTACAGGAAAAGGAATGTCTTAGCCTGGCGCCTGGAAGGGAGCTAAGAAGTGGCTTTTAAGTCACAGCTGCATCGGGCAGGAGAGCATCACAGCATGTTCTGCCCAGGGCACGCGCAGGCGGGCTACAGCTTCTTCCTGTGTTGCGCGTTTCATCAGCATCTGTCAGCTGCACATGTGGAACCCCTGCGCTTACCCCTCCTGGAAACTGTGGAGCAGCCACTGTTTGGAGTATTGCGCCTTTGTCTGAGCGTGGTGCCTTCGCCTGGTGTGGTGGGCTGGTGGTTTGTGCAGCGTGTTAGGTAGGACCCCGCAGTCGGTGAATTGGTCCACCAGTTCAAACAGGGCCTTGGGCGACTTTCATCGTACTGGCTGGAAATTCCTTTTTCCCAGGCTGTCTCCAATACTCAGTGGGCCACTACTTAGCTATTAAGGTAGATGAAGCAGTGCCTTTGGGGACATAATGGATGGATCTTGAGATGATTATGTTAACTAAAATAAGTCAGAAAATAAAGTTAACAAGGTTTCATTCATCTGCAGAATCTGAATAGTCAAGGCAAAAAAAGCTCGCAAAACACAACAAGAGTAATTCTTAGACTGTGAAAACGGGAGTGGGGAGGGGGCCAAGGGCAGAGCAGTAACTTCCGGTGGAGCACAGTGAAACATATGAAGGGCCAAGTTGTGTTCCCCAAATTATATAGTTATGCAAGCAATTGACAAATCAAAGAATTTCAGCAGGAAAAACCAAAGACATTTGTATTGTGCAGATTTAAGTCAGGGTTTTCCGCAGATGTTTCTGGTGATTTATTCATCCTCTCCCAGACAGGGACACACCCCTTCACAAGGAGATTTCATTTATCAATGTAAATTTTCCTTGCAAAAGGGTAACTTCTTCATGCTGGTAATTTCCAGCATGTCTCCTATTTCTGCTCCTTCTCAAAATAATCACCCCCCAAATCATCTTTATACCAAGGAGCTTTGTTTGCCTGGCATATTCTGCTACCCTTCAAGTTTCAGCCGGGAAAGATGGGAGGGGAGGCAGTGCCAGCTGCTTCTGCCCTTGGCATTGTGAAGTCAGAGGGTCTTCGGAGTTCCCTGGGTCATTTTCTCTTTGCTTTACAGACCAGAATTGGGTACTTGAAAATACTTGACTGTGAGGCTGGCTGCTGAATTAAGAGCTGACTTTCCAGAAGGCAGAGTGGAAGGAGGCAAGAGTAAGAGGGGGTTGCAGAATGGCTCTGGGCCCTCCCTCTTCTCCTTCAGTCCTGCTTCCCTGGTGTTAACCCTTTAGTGTGTGACCCTCTGCAGGTCACATATGAATATGAAGCACACACACATACGTCTGTACACTATACACATAAATTATATTTTAATAACAAAAGTGAATATTTGATACATTGCTACTTTTTTCCTACATATCTTCTCTATATGATAGCAACAAAGATCTGCATATGTATATGTTATATTAACCAACATGTAGTGTTATGTGATGTATGTGTAATATACAACATACAGTACATGAAATATATATACGATAGATGCATATATGTGTACATATATGTCAAAGCTTTGATTCTTGTGTAGACAGATAAGTAGGTATACATCTATATATGTGTGCATGAGCATATGTGTCGCCTCTCGGGTGGCAGCATTGGGAGTGGCGGGGGATGGCAGAGATTGCACAAAGCCCATGGGAACAATGAGAAGCCTAGAGGGGCTACACAGGGATGTAATGTGCCACCCCCATCCAAATACAGTCTCCTGTTTATGAGCATTGAGTACAAAGATGGGGCAAGTACATAGGGAGTGTATGTGTGGGGGACGGAGTTATCAGTGGTGTAAGCATGGGTGGAGTGACCAGCTGCTACTGCCAAGGGGTGCCATTGTTCCCACTAGTCTAAGCAGATTATCTCAATTCTAATAGCTGCCTGTTGTTTTCAGCAGATCCTGGTTTCCCAGCATGTTCCTCATACCAGGACTTTTGCCCTTGGTGGGAGGCCCCCCTGCACGACCACACACCTAGCTGACAAGCAGGGGACTCTGGGCACCAAGAAAATATCCCCAAGGATAAGGGAGGTGGGGATTCCACACATATATATGTGTAACAGTGAGCATTTCTTTTTCTATGTGTGTAATGATGCACTATGAATGTATGTATATGTACATAGAATCGCAGCTATCAGTACATACATATGTGCCTTTGTAGATTATTTCACATGTGTAACTTTTCCTTTTCTGTTAGTAAGATTCATCACAATTACGTACTTGCATCAAAAGACATATAAATATGATTGCTTTAAGACATATTAAGACTTTTGAAAGTTATAGTTCCATTAACACATTTTGTGATTTTCTGTTTCTCCATCTGTGGCTCTAGAAAGTGGTGATACTTTAATATTTGGCAGTTTGATGAGGTACAGAACAGATTTTTATGTGCATGTATAAATGATACAACCAAAGCTCAGAAAAAAGCAACAAAAATAATTTATGTACAAACATTTAAAATTTTCAAATTTCTAACTTATTAATATTTGTTTCTATTCACAATGTAAGAAAGTAAATCAAACTTACAATAAATGCATTTGAGTACCCCGTTTATATTCATGTATACATAATAACTTTTGTGTACAATTTTACAACTTTTCATAATAAAGGATCTATTTCATGTTCACAAATACAATAGGAAAAATCAATATCCAATTTTATTTTCAAAGTGCTACATGAAAAAGAGTTTCAAGATTCATAGAATTTTAAAATTCCATGTTACATTAAAATCTTCAAGTCTAATGATTTCCATCCAAAGAAGAATTTTCTCTACAGTATTCAATTTCTGCTTGATTATTTTTAGAGACAGTCTTTATATAGCAGCTGATTCCAATTTCAGGGAGTTTAGAGTGTTGGAAAGTTTTCTTTTTTACTCTGTCAAAGTCGGCTTCACTGCAATTTCCACACATTGGTCCTAGTTCTGTTCCCTGGAGCCACACGGGACACATTTCATCCTCCTGCCCGTGACAGTCCTTCAAAGATTTGTGAATAATTCTTCCCATAAGACATTTCTGCTCCAGCTAAATATTTCACTTAATTAAACCTTTCCTCAAATAACAAGTTGTCTACCCCTTTTATCATCATGGTTACCTGTCTCAGCACACAAGTGTATTTTTTTAATCTTATGATCAAAATTCACAAGTAATGCTACGGTGTTTCCTCACAGAATGTGGAAACAGTCATAGTGTAGTGATTGAGTCTAGGCAAGAAGTGCAAACAACACTTCAAATGATGTCTGACCAAAGAGAATATTCTAGACTAATGGCTCTCTTCTTCTGAACATTCTGCTTTTATCAATGTAGCCCAAGGCTGCACCAGTTTTTAGAAAAGCAGCAGTAGACTAGATGTTGGTGTTAAGTATTTAATTGTCTGAAAACTGATATTTAATTCTCATAACTCAATGATAAATATTATGCAAGCCTAATAATTATGTTCAAAACTTCAGTTTATTTGCTTGGTAGAAAAACAAGGTATTTGTACTGGTGATAAATGCATGTATGTATTCCCTTTTCTCTTTAAATTGACCCCTTACCAAAATTGCTTAAGTAATTTTTATTTTTAATTTAAATGGAGGTCTTAATCTGCCATTCATTGATTAATTTGGTAGATATTTACTGAAGTTTCAGATATTCTGCTATTATGTTTCATACACTCTGTCTGATGCTAGGAATTCATTGTGAACAAAACTCTTGCCTCATTTTAATTTATACTCTTGATTGTATGTAAAAAGACAGGCATTAATGAGATAATTATTGATTATCTTGAGTGTTGTTCAAAAAATAGAAGATGTTAGATGACTAGTATTGATTCTAATGTATAGCCAGTGTTGAGAACTGCTTTAACACTAGGTAGTTTATCATTTTACATGATAATTAGCACTACCTCAAAAAAAAAGGGGGCGGTAGTACTTACTCAAGGAGGTACTGCAATTTAATGGCAACATTTACTTAATGTCCTGTATTTGTGAATTCTCTGGAGAGATCCAAATCCTGTGGGTTTTTTTAATAAACTTTTTCATTTAAACAAATAATTATTTATTTACATTTAAGTTAATGTGTTAAGTTTGTTCAAGTAAAGCAGGGAGAGATATCCTATGTGACTTGTGTTCACATAGAACTGAAAAGATAATTTAAAACCTAAGTGTAGTAGTTCCCCCATATATGTGTTTTTCATTTTCCAAAATTTCAGTTACTCTCAACTGAGGTCTGGAAATCTTATATACAATAAAATATATATTTTTTTTCTGGGGCGGGGGAGATGAGGGGAAAGAGTGAGAAGAGAGACAGTCATATAGATTTTATTATAATATACTATAATTGTTCTTTTATTACTTGGTGCTAATCTTACCTTTCTATAGAATCTTACCTTTCTATGGAAATAAATGTAGGTCAGTACACAGATGTCTCCATGATAAAATTATTCAAATATAATTTTCCAATCAAAGTACCACACCTGGCCTTTTCAATTGAAGTGATAAACTTTAGAAACCTGTATTTTCTAAGATTGTTCCTGAAAGGAAGAGTGCTCTTTGCTCTTAACTTCCATCTTATGGTTTGTAAACGTTTCTTTCTGGAAAACAATGATGGTGGCTGACCGCAGGGCCAGACTGCCTGTCCTCTTGGGTAGGTGTTTGGCTCCTGTGCCTCAGTTACCTCATCTGTAAAATGAGGACAGTAGCACCTATCACACAGAGCTATGAGGAGTCAATGAGTTAATGTCAACTCTTGAGCAATTTCTGGTACGCAATGTGACCTTGAGTGCAGGGCAGACCCTGGTGTTGACAATGATTTACTGGGGACGGAATCACATTGACCAAATTGATACAGGACCACTTTGTGAATTAAGGTTTTTTTTTTATATCCAATATTTTGGTTAATTTTGTCCTGGAAGTTCAGTTTCCTTTCTGTTTTCCACCTTCTGTTTTCTTAAGCTTTGCATACTTCTGTGGTCAAAATCATGTAATTGGAGTTGGCATTTTTATCAAATATGACCATCTTTTGTCTCTTAACCAGAAAGTTTATTTGAAATTTTTTTATGCGCATCATGACTGAAGTATTTGGACTCCTTTCTATTATCTCATTTTGGCTTTATTTTTGTTCTAGAAGGACTGAAAATCCTTCATTTTTTTTTTTTCCTTGAGGAAGGGCATTGAGGTTTTCCTCTTTTTTTTTTTTTTACCTCTACTGATTTAAAAGTTAAACCCTTCATTTTCATGTCTGTTATGCATATTTTTCAAGTTAATGTCTTTTTTTGACATTATTTTCACTTTGAAGCAATAAGGTCTTAGAACACTTTAATCCGCAGTCACCCCATTGCAACTGCTAATAGCTGTTCAGTATCTTTTCTCTTTTACATAAATTTTATTTTGTACAGCAATTTTAGCTTTACAGCAACACTGAGCAGAAAATACAGAGTTCCTATGTACCCTTTGCCCCCACATTCCATGTAGAATACTCAACACCTCCCACCAGTATGGGACATATTTTACAGTCCATGAACCCACAATGACACAGCATCGTCACCCAAAGCCCATGGTTTGCTATTAGGCTTCACTCTTAGTGTGCATTTATGACTTTAGGAAAATGTTTAATGATATGTACATACCATTGTAATATACAGAATTATTTCATAGTTTTAAAAATCTTCTATGCCTTGTCTCTTCAGCACTCTTTTCCTACCCTTCCCAGCCCATTTCTCTTTTTATTGTCTCTATAATTTTGCCTTTTCGAGAATGTCTTTTATTTTATTTTAATATTTATTTATGCATATAAGACCTGGGGTGTAGGCCAGAGGTGCGGGGTGGTGAGAGGATTCACCAGAGACAGAGTGGGGAGCAGAACAGGCAGATCCACTGAAATTCCCTGCTGACGGGAGCAGCGGGTGAGACAGGAGAGGGCTGCTGCGCCATGCGGGTTTGATCCCTGGCCGGGGATTGAACTTGTGCTGCTGTGGCTGCCAATGGCTTCATTGTGCTGAGACTTGACCCCTTGCTTCACAAGAGAGGCCTCTTCACCTTATTTTAAATCTGCACACTGTATCCAATTTAACTCTTCTATGGGACTTTACATAAGTATTTGCCACTCTGATTTTCTGAGGTTCTTAATTTCTATATTCAAAAAATACTCTATTTTTTTCTTTCTCTCTCCACCCCCTTGTCTCATCGCTATCTCTCTCCTGCAGAGAGTCCAAATATTCCAGATCTCTCTTTTAAGTCCACAATCTTTAGTGACTATATGTCTTTAATATAAGCCTTTTTTTTTTCATATCTAAAATTTTTGATGTTCTTCCTCTTTTGTTCTTTGCTAGTCATCTGTTTCATGGCCTTTTGAAACAAGGAAATGTGTTTTATATCTTTCAATAGTGCTGGCATTACTTTAACTTATATACTACTTAAAAAATTTCTAGTACTAAATCCTGGAAGTAAAAACTGTGTAAGGATGGAGCACAGGGGGGGCAAGGTTGCAGGAACCTGCACACCCACAATTGTCCTTGAGTGGCTGAGTCTGGGGACTGAGCTAGTGCTGGGCCACCCCAGCCTGGCGAGAGTTGATGAGGCAGAATCTGTGTGTCCTTTGCTGCTCCCAGAGAAGGAACAGCTAGACCTTGAGCTTGGGGTTGGGATAAGGCTGGAGGTGGGAACACAGCAAGGCAGAAATGAAGGCAGAATATCTTAACAGCAGGGAGGAGAACAGATACATGTTCATCTTTCAGTGCTGCCTCCTGAGCAGAAAAAAAAAAAAATCACCCTGACAAGAAATAGGGTGGGAACAGAAGCTTTGAAATGCTTTTGTGTAGCTGGAGGCAGCTACAGAAACGAACTTTGATTTGAAACCTACTTCTTTGAGTTCAAGTGCAAGATCCCGCTCAGACAAAGAACATTAAAACTACCTCATCACTCTTGATTTTGCTCTTTTATTATTTCCTTCTTTTCACTAAGTGCAGGCGTTTACTCTTTCAAAGGTAGACCTCAAATGCAGTTGAGGAAGAGCCCATGAGGCTTGATGAGGGACCCTGCTGGATTTAAGAAGAGGACTCTGAAGAGAAACTAGGCTAGGCAGACAAAGCAGGAAGGAGTGCTGCTTCAGAGCCTGCCAGGAACTCCGTGTTCTTTCAAACTTCTGTGAAAAATGGTAACGCCAGGTTCAGTGCCTTTGAATCGAGAGATCTCAATTCATCTCCTGTGAAGAGATTGGTGGTGAAAAATGGTTCCTTTTCATCTACATTATTCTTGCTTATGGTATTGGGAGGCTGAGGTCAGTTGTCATGGAGAAGACACGCGGATGACAGTGAAGTGGGCGTGATGCTCTGCCGCCCAGGCTCAGGGGCTCCCTGGGTGTCCCCGGAACGTGGACCCTTGAAGTCGGCAAACTTCCGGGTGGGGTCTTGGTTCTGCCAGTGCTGTCTGGTTCTGTGACTTTATTTACATCTTGCACCTCTCTATCTCTGCAACATGAGGGCCTTGGGACAGATAATTCTGTTGTTTTCCCACCTAGAAAGCAGATAATTGAATCCCTCTCATTGCATTCGCTGGGCATTTCTTCTAAGTCATTTGCCATCACAGAAATGAACAGCCAGGGGATTTCGTAGCCTGAGAGGTTTCAGAATGAATCTGGGATTTTGTGCTGTCATTCAGCTTTGTCAACAGCCAGTGCAATTCTTGGTTTAGCAGCAGAAGAAGCGTGTCCCCTGCACTGAGTGCCCCCCGGCACTGAGGGTGGGAAGGAGAAGGCCTCCCAGAATCATGGCTGACTTTCCTTTTTCCTGCTAATAAAAAAAAAAAATAGACTACTTAGCACACAAAATACTCTACCAGTGTGGTCCCCAGGAAAAGAGGAGGTTCCAGGTTGCCTGCCCCATCCAAGGGAGGGTGGAGCTGAGCAGGAGACGTAAGAAGCTGGAGAAGAGAGAGGAAAGGAGAGAGAGGAGGCTGGAGAAGGAAGGAAGCAGGATGGAGCCAGAAGAGGCCCAAGGAGCAGAGAGACACGTGAAGACGCTGCACTGGCCTGGACTGGTTGAAACAGACGTGGGTGAGAGACCCGTGGGGAGGCTGACGATGGCAACATTGATCTTGATTTTGCTCTTTTCCTCACAGACTTGTCTGACGCTTTCTGATCCTTTTCTATGGGTCCCCAATGGAAGGTGCTTTAGACTTGAGGCAGCTTTCAGGCCTTGCGCTTTGGGCCAATCCCATTTGGGTGGACTCTACCCACGAGGGGATGGGTAACTTTGGGTGCTTGATTTGGAAACTATAGTCTTTGTCTTTTCTGTATTGCACACTAATTGTATTAAAGCTTCTTTCCACTAAAGGTCTTATATGTTTTGTCTTGAGGCTGTGAATGGCAGAAAGTATTTAGAGGATGCAGGTTTGGGGGTACTGGGGTACCCCTCTCTCTGCCCTGTAACAATACCTTTATAAACCTCACATTCTCTGAGCAATACTCATGATGTGTTCAGACTCCACTCTGAATCTAGAATCTGGTATTTATTGATCTGGCAGCCTGCGGTGAGGGACTCATCTTGTAAGTTCGCTCATCATATTCACTTATCTTTCTTCTACATCCATATCTTCACACACAGAAATTTTTGTTTTAATGTCTGCTTTTCTCTTTTCCATCCTGACTGGTCTGGTGATGCAACCTCAGAATTACTGGGAAGCCTTCTATGTGTCAAATTAACAAAAAACAATCTCCCTCAAAACTCCAAAGGCCTTGTCTATTTCCAGAGCAGAAGCTGCTTCTGTCCCATGGAGATTCTCATTAAACTCAATGAGAAGATTTTACCAGCTAGTCCCTTCTCTCCCTCTCCTCCCACACCTGCTTTCTTCCCTATTGCTTCTAGCCCTTGCTCTCCAGCTTTATCTTTGCGGCTTTAACACACCCTACAGGATCACCCCATTGCCTTGTTTCTGTAGTTCAGGCTGTTTTTATTCTGAATCCCCCCCACCCCCTGGGGAATTTTCTGCTTTTTGTCTGTAGGAGGCAGCACTGGCTGTCAGTCAATGACTATTGACAAGGTGCCTTCTAGTGGGGCCAAAAAAAAAAAAAATCACTTTGAACAGAACAGAACTTTGGGAGGCAATTATGCAGAAGTACCATATTTTTGCACTTCCAGGCCGACAGTGATGGCATTTTAAAAGGAGATGCCTGCAGGGGCCGCTCACAAAGAATGAACCACAGACAGTGAAATGACAGATCATCAGGAGAGAGATTTCTGGGCAGGCGATCTCTTTGGTGTCCCTGAAATGTTCTGTGTGTATACCCCTCATTTTTGGAAAGACACTTTGATAGAACACCTGTGAATAAAGGGCTTCAGATTTTTTAAAAAACATCTTCCAGTTCTGTAGAGCCTTCATTTAAACAAAAGATATGTTATGGTATGTTCACTTTGTAGCTAAAATAACAATGGGGCTGAATAGTGAAGGATTTTAGATGCTTAACATAGATTACCTTATGATTTCTTGTTAAGCCTCAAAGAGAAAATTTGTATTTCCTCTTGAAATCTAACAAGTTGAATAATCTGTAATGACACATAATTTAGTTTTGTTAACTAATGTTGGAGGTTCAGAATATTACAGTTTTAACTTTAAGAAAAGGTTTAGTTATATGTAACATTTCTGAGTTGGATGTGTAGATGTATTTTTAATTCAAATGTCAGTTAATGCTTTATTTTTTAAACTTTTTTACTTTTGAAAACGTGGTTTTTTAAAAATATAAATTGACTCTCAGTTGTTGCATCAATATACCTCACTTATACTCTTTTTTTAAGAGTCTATGGATGGGATTTATAAGCCCTGAAAAATTGGAAAATTTCATGTGAACCTGAAATTTTCTGGATAAAAGGTTTACAGCTTTTACAGATTCTTAAGGGAACCTGGGAATGGAAAGCTAACAAGCAGCAAACTACGTGAAGCAGTCTTCAACCCTGGAACCCTGGTTTATATTTCATGCAGATACTCAACTTTCTTCCATCTCTCCACTCTGGACTGTGTGTTGTTGGGTTTTGCTTTAGGGATGATTTAATTACAATAAAAATGTACTCATTATGCTGTCTAGATAAAGGGTGTCTATGATCAAGAGCCAGAGGATCTTGCAGAACTCACACTCTAGAGACAGGAAGTGCAGTGGCTTGGCGAGGACTGGCACCACATGCTGACGTCATCCCCGCGAGGGTCGCACTTTACTGCCCTCATCCCCTCACGCTGTGTCTCCGTGTGTCATTTTCATCCCATCTTCTTGTGTGAACTGGATTCACTTCCCAGACTCAATGCTAAATGACTGTATGCGTTTGTCCTGCATCAGTAGCATACAAGCTTGGGTTTTTAAGTATTAGTCCCTAATTCCTGGGATAGATAATGTGTCCAGATGACAGGCTCACCCGTACTTGCACCCCAGTAGCTGCAGGTGGCAGGGTGACATGGATGTTCGTCCACTGAGGAGGACACAGTGAGGCTCATCTCCTTCAGGAAGATCCCATAGCACGGTCTGATTGTCATATCGATGACTTTAATAGTGAAACTTGTATGAAATGTGGTCGATTAGAGTCCTGTCACGAGGCTTATTTCTGAGAAAAATCACATTCAGGGTGAATAGCTGAATAGACTCAAATTGCTTTCTTATGTAAAATCAGTGCATTATCACATTTCGGAAAAAAGAGTCAAGAATCATTCCTGAATTTATTTAATACCTACTTGAGTAGCTACTGAGAGACACACTCTGGTGTAAGCCTGGTCAAAGGAGCAGTGGACGTGGTGTGTGGACTAAACAGACAAGTCATGGCTTGCTCAGAATATCGTATGAGTAGTAGAGCCACAGCAAGGGCCAAATACGATGTCCCCAGTGAGAACATTTCTTTGTTACTGCATAGTATGGTACTGGGAGATAGCATGTGATTGTTTTTAATGTACAGATATCCACAATTGTTATCCCCTTCCTCAAAGAATGATAGTGATAAGCAATGCTCAACTTTCATTACTGACCAAGATCATGCAAAGGAACCTGCAATAAAAATCCATATATAAGGAAAGGACATAAGTTTATTTATGAGGTAGAACCCACTTAGAGTCTGAAAATGCCAGCCATTTTGCTGTCTGCCAGAACACAGAAACTTTATTTAGACTGCGCCATCTGCATACCTCTGCACATTTTCTCTGAAACAAGTGGTGAAATACATGAGATTGTGCCTGAAAACTACAGTCTCTGTTTACCACACATTTAAAATTCTGGCACCAAAGTATGGAACACATATGTTGTCTGGTCTCCATGGAGATGCCAGGTATTGCCATAGGACTCAGTGCAGGCAGAGTTTATATTTGCCACCTGGTACGGTCTTAGGGATGTTAAATATCCTAACATATCTGTCCCGCCTCTCCATGCCTGCTTGTGCCCAGCCCCACCTCGCCGCTCCACAGAGCTTGGGAGAGGAAGCGAGCTCTGAATCACTTCCTGCTTAGCGACTCTGTGCCTAAATAGCTGTTAATTATTTTTGTAACACTGTTCATTGGGAGTTCTTTTAAAGTTTTCCATATTTCTCGAATTTCCATATTTCCATTTTTCATTCTGAGAATGAAGATGAGAAATAAATATGTTACAGCTGCTGGTCTTATAACGACCCTGAACTTGTCCACAGCGTCAAGTATACAGACAGATGAGAGACTGTGAGGAGAGAGGGAGGTGAGGCTACTGTAACTGTTGTTGGTTCTCCAGTTTTTTGATGGAGTCTTGCCTGAGCTTGAGAGAACTTCCTAGCGATGACTTTGATGATGTCCTCTGGTCCCTCACGAATAAAGCTGTCTGAATAGAAGTCAAATGGGCTTTAATTTCCTGTAACCAAGTTACCCTTGAAATCAGTGCCACACTATGTAGTCTGAAGCTAGGGACACTGGGAGAAAGAAAATATCGGAGTGGACAGAAAGACAGATCAGCAGATTAGAGAGAATAATGAGCTTCATAGATGAGGGTAAGAACTCAGAATTTAGCATCTGCAGATGAACATAGAGAAAATAAATATCAAAGGAAGTGTGCAAATCTTGGATGATAGAGTAAGAATTTTCAACGAACATCTAACAAAAGTTCTTTAGAAGGAGAGAATGGGGAAAATAGACTGTAGCCCTGCGGGTATTAGAAGAAGACTCCAGACACTTTCTTGAGAATATTACTGGATGGATAAAAGATACAAATTCTCAGATTCAGTAACCCCGAATATGCAGAATAAAAATAAATAAAAATCACAGGCATAAAAATGTGAAATTGCAGAACTCCAGAATAAAGAAGGCTCCCAATGGCACTTAGAAAGGCCATTGCCTAACAAAGAATGGTAATGATTCTGTATCTTATAGATAACATGTTCGTATTTTTTAGTTTTAGAGAAGCTGAAAGTGGTAGCACTTTTTTGTTAGTACTGTACTTTTAATTTTTTTATTGAAGTAACATTTGCATTTTAACATAAAGCTTCAGCTGTGCATCATTAAAAATCAGCATCTACATATACTACATTAAGTTCACCACTGAAAGTCCAGTTCTCTCCCACACAATACCCTTGTCCTTTTTTTTACTCAGCTTACCTACACTCCAATGCCATTTCCCTTCTGGTGGCCACTAATTAGTCTTTTAGTAGTCTTTTAGCCCAAAAATTTATTTGTATTTTATTGAGTTTATCCGTTTGTTTGTTTTCTCTACATATCACATATGAGTGAAATCTTTGTCCAATATTTGCCTTTCTTCATCTGACTCATTACACTAAACTGAATTCTCTCTAGATCATCCATGTTGTTGCAAATGTCAGGATTTGATCTTTTTTAATAACTGAGTAATATTCCACTGTGTGTATATCTACCACTGTGTGTAACAACTTAGGTTGTTTCCAGCTTGTTGGCTACTGTGTGCATTTAGCTCTTCAAACTAGTATTGTGGTATTTTTCTGATAAATACCCACAAGTGAAGTGACTGGATCATATAGGATTTCTATTTTTATTATTATTTTTTTAGTAAGAGGAATAGCAATTTTCCATTCTGGAATATTATATAGTCTTTCCATATATATATATATGTGGCAACATGTATTTGTTATGTAAGACCACTCTTGTTTGGTCAGTTTCTTTATGGATTATGAATCTTTTCAAGGGAAGTTTTGTGTCCCCTGCATCTTTATCTCCAGACTTTCAAACATAGACCTTGACAGCCAGTCAGATCTTTCAGTTGACTCAGTTCCAAGGAACTTGATCAAAGTGCTTAATGAAGATAGTTGAACCTTTTTGCTTAAGCACCGTGAATAGTATCGCTCCCTTTTGAGAATATGGTGTATGCAATGGTGATAGCTTGAGAGCACTGAGACTTTAACCCCTGCGCCACCAGGGAGGCCCAGTGTATGCAATGGGATGGGAATATATAGGAAAGCCATCTGTATCAGTATTTCTTTTTTTTGTTAGACTTTTTTTTTAAAGATTTATTTATTTATGCATACAAGCTGGGGTACAGGCCAGAGGTGTGGGGAGGTGAGAGGGTTCACCAGAGACAGAGTGGGGAGCAGCACAGGCAGATCGACGGAAATACACTGCTGACGGGAGTAGCGGGTGAGGCAGCAGAGATCTGCTGTGTCATGTGGGTCAGCTCCCTGGCCTGGCATCGAACTCATGTGGCTTAACTGCTGAGTCACCAGGGAGGCCCTGTATCAGTATTTCTTATCTCAAAGGCTTAAATTTGATGATCCAAAATTGTTTATTTACTTTTTTCAAATAATTTTTGTGACCTCATCTGAATACATCAAACAGTGATAAAGCCAGAAAGTTAAGCATTTTACACTTTGGTTGAATTTGCAATGTAGGTGACCATGTTATTTATTTATTTTTTTATGACGCTGAACATAGTGAACATAAAATGAAATTGACAAAGAAATTGAGAAAGAACAAAATCAATTGGAAAGGCTGAAGATCACGTTTCTCTTCTTTATAATTTCAGGGAGGACCAGTTTGGCTCTGATGACTGACTTTATCGTCATATTGTCTTAAAGTCTCTTTCTGATTCCAGTTAACGTAGAGAACAAATAACAAGACAAGCAAGAAATAAATTCTTGAGGTGGGAAATTGGACTGAGTCAGGTTATTTTAACATAATGTCATTCTAGTCAAATTATAGATTCAAATGTTTGATTTAGTTTATTCTTCGTACCATTGGGCCCATCAGTGGGAAAGTTCTGATTTTAGACCTCAGTAGTGGACATTTGCTCAACTTGTGTTTCTGCTTTGTTCCTCGCTAGCCTGGCCACTGATATCTCAGAAGGTCTCATTAATTTGGAAGTCCTATTGACCACATGCTCTTTCTGGTTTTCAAAATGTCAATTTATCTGGATGTCCAGGCAGAAATGCCCTAATCTTTCAAATATTTACATTGTAGAAAGCTAGTTCGACTTCTTTTTTTTTTTAAAGATTTATTTTTTATTTATACATACAAGCTGGGGTACAGGCCAGAGGCGTGGGCGGCGAGAGGGTTCACCAGAGACAGAGTGGGGAGCAGAACAGGCAGATCAGAAATACATTGCTGAGGGGAGCAGCGGGCGAGGCAGGAGAGGTCTGCTGCGCCATGTGGGATTCTCCCTGGCCGGGCGTCGAACTCACGTCGACGCTGCCGACAGCTCCACAGCTCAGTGCTTAAGCACTGCGCCACCGGGGAGGCCCTAGTTCGACTTCTGATGCTGTTTTCTGTCTTATTCTAAACAAACAAAGGTTGTCAAGTGTAAATTTTTATCTCTCAGTTTCAGGAAAGTGAAATGTTTGCATATTCTTTGCTGGTATTCTTACATATTTAATTATTTTTTTAAACTTGGAGAAATCACAGTCTTTATATTTCAATAAAAACCAGGTGCACTTTTTAAAAATGCTGCAAAAATTTAGCATTTTCTCTTGCATGCCCAATTTTATTTGGGTAATTTCCATTTTATCTTTGGACAGTCATTGTGGAAGTGCTCCCATTTACCCGTGGCCTAGTCGGTGGCAATTATAGGAACATATGCGACTTTGGAGACTTGCATGTTTTAGTGACTATTTAATATAATGTTCCTTATGTTTCATCAAGCAAAAGCTACCAGTTGAAAAGAAGATGTGTCTCTGTGGAATATGAACAGGCAGTTGTTGGGACCAATCTCCCTTATTTACACTAATCACAGCTGTTTGCACTTTGGAAAAGTTATCTGCTTTAAATGAAAAAAAAATTAATTGGTTTCCTTTTTTCATTTAAACTACTAGCAAAAATAAAGCTGTATGAGAATAGGAAGAACCTGCCTGATAAAGCATGTGAAGCATCATACTGTCATCTTATTTATAACCATATTTGTTATCATTTATGCTGTAATGGAAGTTTTTTCCAAGGGAAAATGTACGTCTGTTAACACCACAGACTTAACATTGAGGAGACCTTTGCTATTTCCAAGTCAGCCAGACATGACTGTAGAGAGCAGATCTGCAGTGCTTTTTCTTTTAGCACGAATTTGAGTCTCAGTGTGAGACTGCATTTCCTTCCACTTGCAGTCTGTTCAAATTTGAATCCATTTACCCCCAGCCAACCTGGAAACGAATGAGTTCTCTCTCTCGCTCTCTCTCCCCCTCTCTCTCCCTCCCTCCTCTTTTGCTTTATTTGTTTTTGCAGCAGCAGACATCTATAAAAATGATATATGGCTGTGATTATCCCTTGTTATAATAATCAATGAGCAAATTCCATCTTTGCTGTCCTTTCTCTTTTGACATCTCCGTTATGGTCCTTCCCCGCTGGACTTTGCATCTTCCCCTGAAAGTTCAGGATTCCCCACGATAATTCTCACATCTTAGATACCAGTCTAATGAGATTCAGCTCCAAATGGACTTGGCGAAAGCTAACAGAGAAATGAGAGTTATAATCTATTAAAGACCATACTTCCCCATTCAAAATGCATGCTTTTAAAGACTTTCTAAAGACTTTCTAAGACTTTCATAAGACTTTGATTGAAATTGGCCGGGGGCAGGCTGACAATACATTTGCAGAATATTTGTGGGGATGTAAGTCTTCGGTATCCTTAAACTATGCGACATTGACTTATGACATGTTCCATTTCTATCAATCTTTTTCTTGTATAAATTAAGTCAAACTTTTAGGTAAGGAAATCTGTGGTTGTACCTTTGTAGGGAAGGACAAATTGCTGTTGATTCAGCACTTTGAAGATTGCATTCCTTTGTCATACATTGTTCTGTTCTCAAGAATCACTCTGATTTTCATCAAATTTTTCATGGCATGTCTAGGCATAGCTTTCCTACACTATAGACTGCTTGGAGGCTACGAGGGTTTTCTGACTTGTGAATTTGTATCTTTCAACACATTTAGGAAGTTTTCAGCTATTATTTTTTTCAAAAAATGGTTTCTACCTAGTTACTCTTCTCTCCTTTGAGACTAATTATGTGTATGTTAGACATTTTGATACTGTCCTGTAGGTTCCTGAAGCTTTGGTCTCATTGTTTGGAATTTATAATTCCAGCTGTGATTGAATTTGTTATGGAAAAATCTATCTCATCATGAAAAGAGCAAAAGATTTGTAATAATACAGAATTGGGTTTGTTTCCATTTTCATTGGTTGTTGGTTTTTAGATAGAGTCATTTAATGTCTCCCATCCTATCTGTATATTTGTAAAATGAAACCATCGCCCTCCATGAAGAGTTGTTTTGAGAGTTATATCAGTTAAGGAAAAGCACCTAATAAAGTGCTTGACACATATCATATGCTCATTAAATGGTATTTTAATATTTTAAACTATTAGTAGCAATCTCAAAGTATTACAAATAAATTGATATTTATAAAGGGACTATCTCTAGAAAATTTCTGGATGTACAAGTGAAGAAGATAATTCATACTTGCATTTTTGTTGGAGACAAAATATACCTGCACAAACCTCCTGTATTAGTAATACATCTTTTTAGTCTCCTTATGAATCTCCATTGCAGCATTCTCTTATAAATCTTCATTTTTAGATCACATTCCATTAGAATAAATTTCATAATGTAGTGCCTGTAACTGACTAGCTCATTGGTTCAAGAAATATTTATTAAATTTAAACCTGGCACAAACTAATTGTTGAGGTGACAGTGGGTGAAATGATGGTCATGTTCAGCAATTTAAATCCAAGAATCTATTCAGAAATAAAGCAGACAATTAAATACAATAAAATATATTGTATTACATATCACTATAAAAATATTCTGAGAGGTGATGGGCATGCAAAATAAGAAATTATGTTTTAAATGATGTTGGAAAAGCCCACATTTCTGATTTCTAAGAACTGAACATAAAAGACCTCGATTGGTGACTTTGTATTGCTGTCACAAATCTCTGTAGTAACTGAGAATGACTTTGATCCAAAGACATAAGGACTTACTATGAATCCATTATTTCCTGTCCCTCTTATCCTTCCAACCCTCCAGAGCTTGAATTAGTACATGAGAACGTGCGTGCACCTACACTCCATTAATTTGCTTGATGGTGTTTTTATGTTGTTTGTAGTTTAATTTTTTTTCCTCTTCTTTGTTCCCCTCATGATGACAATATGCCTGGAAAATTGAGAAATCAGACTTGAGCAAAGCTGAAGAAATGTTTTTCTTAATGAAAGTCAGAGACAGTCGTATTAGAGATCCAGTGCTCTTACCTGAGAATGGAAAGAGGAAGTCCACAGATACGTTAGTTGGGAGCTGACATAGCAAAGCAGATGGTGGGAGTTGCTTCCTAGTCTTGCCCATGTCAGATGGATCGTTATGATGAGCCGTCCATGGCCGCAGTAAGCACTGTTACTAGCCAGCTCTGGCTGATGGCGAGGCCCTAGACTAAACGATGCTCACTCATCAGTTGACCTGAAATCACTCCTCAGAGCTTCTTTGCAAAATTTAGTTAGTGGCAAAATTTTCTTTAGAAAAGGTGGAAAATACTGGCATTTCATATTCACGCTTCCTGGGTTGTCCCGACTAGTTCTGAGTCTAGATTGACTTGACAAGAATTTGGTCTGGCCACCTTGGTGTTGCACAACTCTTAGTATATTAAAGGAATTTAGCTTGCAATTCAATGTATTTCCAAGACTGTGTTCCTACTGTAAGACAACTTCAAGGTGATTCCTTCACATCGGGTCATAAAATGACTTAACCCACAGCAATTTGTTACCTGACAATTTGGACATTCAATATCAACGCCTGTGGGGCTGTGCTGTGCTGAAGGTGCCTTCTTTGTTTGTAGCTTCTGCTGGCTGGTTCACCCTGTTACTGTCTCTGCCTTAAGGCAGGTAATTCCAGTCTTCACATGTGCTCTCCAGGTATGTCTGTCTGTGTCTCTGCTTCCATTTTTTTGTAAGAACCCCAGTCACAGGGCAGTCGGGCCCCCCACTCCTAGTGACTCATCTAAACTCATTACATCTGCAATTATCCTATTTGCAAATAAGATTACAATCTGAAGTCTGGGGATTAGGACATCTGAATTTGGGGGACAACAAGTCAACCATATGGCGCAGCGGTTGAGCGCTGCGCTGTGGAGCTGTTGGCAGCACGTGATATGAGTTCGATGCCCAGCCAGGGAGGATCCCATATGGTGCGGCAGACCTCTCCTGCCTCGCCCACTGCTCCCCTCAGCAGTGTACTTCCGATCTGCCTGTTCTGCTCCCCACTCTGTCTCTGGTGAACCCTCTCGCCACCCCATGCCTCTGGCCTATACCCCAGCTTGTATGTAAAAATAAATATTAAAAAAGAAAAAAAAAGTCAACCATAGCAGTTATTGCCATGTTAGTTGAAAACCAACTTACAGTGGGGCTTACTTATGATTCTTAAAGTTGAGCATAGTGAAAGGCAGAAAGTCTGCTCCAGAAAACTGTATTGTCAATGAAAACAAGGCAAGAGTTACTTGGAAGTAGTTTGGGATGAGAAACAATTACTGTGTCAGATCAAAAGTTGGAATCTGTAGATTTTTTAATTGCATGCTTTTCAGTGAGAAGAAAATAATAAAGCCTGTCTTTGTCACGGAGTCTTATTATGAAGGAAATTGGATTTTAGAGTTTTTTTATTCTTTAGAAAAAGTTTTGTTGGTAGCAAAGAATGTTTGTTCTTTAAAAATGATTTTTTTTACCGCTTTGTTTTGAAGTAAATTGTTCTTCTTGTTCAACACAGACCTCTGTGTTGGAGAGATATGAGGTGTATTCCATTCTTCCAGGTTCATAGCCTTTCATTGTTGACATAATACTGTGAGTAGCACAACCGAAAAAAAAAAAATGGCATAGATTTAGTTTAAAAGGAAACTGCAGGAGTTGAATTTAAAAATACTTCCATTATGCATTGTTCAGAATTTAAAGAAAATGGAAAGAATGTTGTAAGAGAATGGGAATTCTACTCCTGAATAAAATTTAGTCCAAAAGTAACCTGAGTTTTGCCAACGTGGCCACCAAGGCAAAGAATGATGTGAGGTCAGTACGGTTCCCTCCTGGAGCTTCCAGTGGGGGCATGTTGACATCTTGATTTTGCTCCATTTGGTAAGGATTTTGGACTTGTGGTCTGCAGAACTGGGAAAGGAGAAATTTCTGTTCTTCGAAGTCACTGAGTTTGTGGTTTTGTTACAGGGCAGCCCCAATATAAATGGGATGCCTGTCTGTGGGTTCTCACCCATGCACTTAAAAGGGACTTATAAGATTTAACTGCAGACACACACAATAAAATTAATAGAAGGTTTACTTACAAGAAGGGAAGGGAAAAAGAGAATAAATTGGTGAATGCGTCCTACGAGTTCCGCTGAGCTGGAATCTCAATGGTGCACTCAAAAACCTGGCGATCCGCAACCACGAGCAAGAGCGCTCAAAGCTCACATATCTGGTTAAAATATCAAAACACCATTGGTTAACTCCACCCTCAGCCCTCAGCATCCTTTCTTGGGTGGTGATGGCATTATGGGATCTGTAGTCGTAGGTGTCTCGGATCTCTCTGACTTGAGGTGGGGGTGGGGTCCTGGGACACTCCCCCTTCCTGAGGACCACCCTCTTACAGTTTGTTTACAGCAGCCTTAGGAAACTAACCCAGGGCCCAGGGGCTCTGCCATGAGGAGGCCCAGTGAGAGCCGGGCTCCGTCAGCACTGGCTGTGGCGGGGATCCTCGGGAACATGCTTCTCCTCAGAGGGAGAGGCCTGCCCATGTGGCGGCAGCTCTCCGCTGGCTCTCTCACGTTTTTCTCAGACATCACAGGCTTTTCGGATCCTTTCATCCAGCTTTACCTCCCTCTCCTCTTCACAAGGGTCAGACTTGCTTTCCCTCCTCACGCTCTTCTGCCCTGAGCAGCTGCTCTTCTCTTTGCTCTCACACAGACATTTTCCTCATTAAGATCTTGTCAGTTTAATCTCTTACCCGCACCTGCCTTTTGAAGGACCTGGAATAGCACATTTTGGGGTTCAAAAATGCTAATTTAAAAACTGAAGAATCCAATATTTGAAGCCCAATTTTTTCTTCCAAGACCCAGACCTGCGTACACTAATGCCTGATCCTCACAGATTCCTCACAGACACTCCTACAGGAAGGAGATCATGGCCAAGTATGGACTCAGCAAGTCCCCACACCCTCCCAGAAGTGCTTATGTACACACACACACACACACACACACACACACACTGGCTCTAATCTCAACAAATGGCACCTCACAGATCCACTGCCCCAACAAAAATATGTCATCCAAACTCTTCCTTTTCCTCACAAGCCACGTTAATAAAAATTCAAATCCTCTCAATTCAGTCTTAAAATGTTGCTCAGATTTCTCCATGCCTCTCCTTCCTCAATACCAACATGCCTTCTGGACCATTATTACGTCACATTCACAGTACAGCTCAGCTCCCTAGTAGGCTTTGCTACCTCCTTTGCCTTGAATTCACTCAGAGATCCGGATGCAGCTGGCTGAGGCTGACATGCAGATCTGCTGATGTTACCAGCATCCGGGTTAGCGCTCCTTTCATAATTTATTACCGCCATTAGGCTACAGCTGAAATTCCTAACGCCCCCTCCAGCGGCACCCGTGAGCTGGCGCTTGCAGATGTTTTACTGCCTGCTCTCACCCTCACACTTGAGCAGCCAGCCTACAGCCACCTGCCTTTTTTCATACCATCAGTTCTGTTTTGCCTTCTTGGTCATTGCCAATTAAGTCCCTCCATCTGGAACATTCAGGTTTCTTCTTAAAAGCTATATCCCAAGATGTCTGCCCTTATAAATCTCCATAGCAGTGGTTTTCCAGAGGGAGTAACGGCCCCCAAGAGTTAATTATTAATACTTGGAGATGTTTCTCTTGTCACAGCTGGCAGTGTTGCTGCCACCTAATGGGTGGAGACCAGGGGTGCTGCTGGTACAGGTGGCACCTCCCCCTGTGCCCCAGCAATTACAAGACCCAGAATGTCAGTCTGACAAGGAGCAGCTCTGCTGCAGCTGAGTCTAGTAGCGTCATGGCTTCATTCTTCCCTGAGGGGCGAGGATTTCTCACACCACATTGTCTTTGCTTCCCCTGGCTGCTTTCCACTCCTGAGGCAAAGGCCTTGCTCTCACCTGCGCTTCATGGGGCCTGACTGAACAGGAAGGACTGTATCAGCACCTTCCCCCTCCTTGGCGAAAATACGGATGATTTTCTCCTCCTTTGTTTTCTTTAAAGTATTGTCGTGAAAATAATTTTACTTTTAAAAACATCCTGTTTCCTAATTACCCTCACCTATAATTCAGTGTTGGTTGTGGCTGAGCTTCCCCGCTGTTTGGTTAATTTAGGCCTTCTGGATGTTCTCATTCACAACCCTATAGATAAGTATCTCCATGGGGCATGGTGTGATGGCTATGCTTTTTGCTTTTAATAATTCTCGAAACTTCTCTTCTTACTACCGTCGCTTCTGGAGATCCTACCAGAAATATATGTGTGGAGACAAGCTCCGGGGTTTGAGGGCTTGACTTCCGCGTTCTCATTTCCCCATCTTTGGACCTTTGTATACAGGGAGCTGTATCTTCTTGACTTCTTCTCTCCACTAATTCACTCCTTCTCTCTCATATTTCTGAAGTTTATGTCTCAATTCTTTCTGTTCTTGATAAGCAGATCTCCCAATTCCATCTAAGGGGGCAATGAGGTGATTAGACAATAATACAAGGAAAGCCTAAAATTATTATTTTCCTAAGCAAAAATAGATATTTTGCTGTTAGAGTTGTGGGAAAAATTAGAATTTTTTTTTTTTTGGTTTTGATATATACTTTTACTACTTGATGTTTTGTCTTCTGCGTTTTAGTAGACTAAAGAAATTACATGATGGAAAGGGAGAGGCTTTGAGTTTAGATGAATATTTTACTTGGCTTTATATCTCTGAGAAAATTTCCTTCTTTAGGTGAAATCAAAACATGCTAGGTTCAGTCAAGAGATGTACCCTACAACTAAGTGATAAATCTAAAAGTAAAAATAAAGTAAGAAGTTAAAGTGAATACCCCTCTTCAGTAATAAACTCTGTCTCTAATGTTATTAACTCCAGTCTGTGAACTTCAAGGAGCTTATGCTTCCAATATGCTTCCAAATAGACAATACATTTTAGAAAGCCATATCATAGTTTAGTAAATTTTATTACAAAAGTACAGAACATAAAATTAGACAGTCATAATGCTTTTTTATATTATGATATTTGGTATTGATTACATATTTTTCACTTTATATTTATTTCTATATTTTGTTTGTAAAAGATGTTTTTAGAAAACCCAATTTTGTGCAGCCAGGTGGTGAACAATGCAGTGTTTTAGAGAGCTTGTTCTGGTACACGTGGGAAGCTGTGCTGTTTTTGCTCAGAATTTGATCAAGTCATCACTTGAAGAACCTAAATTTAAATCTCTACTCACACATATTCCATTACTTAATACCTCACAAGTTAACAGCACAAAATCTCTGTGCTAAATGGATTGAGAATCCAGACACAGTATTTAGTTAAGAAGGGAAATATTCATTTAAGATGGATTGAAGTCCTGACAAGTCAAGCACTAGGTAATTCTTTATTGAACTATCCATCTTGGGATGATCCTTTTAGAAGTTGTCCAAGGTGACAGAATGACTAATTCCACCCTTTTCGAAGCATTTGAGTGCGTGTGGATATGGGAGGGACAGAGTATT
>PVIJ01018225.1:0-26953 GCA_004024925.1 Scalopus aquaticus | reverse complement strand
AAATAAAAAGCTTCTGTACAGCAAAAGAGACATTAACCAAAACTAACAGACACCCTACCAACTGGGAAAAGATATTTGCACACAATACATCTGATAAAGGACTGATAACAAAAATTTACAAGGAACTCACACAACTCAACAAAAACAAAGCCAACAACCCAGTCAAAAAATGGGCAGAAGAGCTCAAAAGGCACTTCTCTAAAGAAGAAAAGCAAATGGCCAACAGGTACATGAGAAAATGCTCAACATCACTTATAATCAAGGAAATGCAAATCAAAACCACTATGAGATACCACCTCACACCTGCGAGGATGGCACACATTAAAAATATAGGCAACAACAAATGCTGGAAAGGATGTGGAGAAAAATATACCTTTATTTTTAAAGGTAATTAAAATGGTGTTTTCTGGAATGGTGTTTTTCTTTCTTTTTGCTCAATGATATATTTTTAATTGTTATATCTTTACAGTGACAATCACAGCACACACTTGTATTTTATAACCAGAAGGATGTTAAAAATCAAGTTTCTATTTCTAGTTCACTTTAAACTGGGATTTCCTAAACTGGGCTGTATCTGTTCCTCGTGATGGCAGGCAACTGAATCTTGAAAATATTGAGAAATTTTAATTTCAATGGAGGTGACTATGGCTGGTCACTATAATTTCATCATAAGTTTTGTTCTTGATATTAAAGACCCTGGGAGATGACCCAACCTAAAACAGAGGACAGGGACTCCACAATGACTGATGGCCAGGTCAGGCTGTGGCATGGAGAGAAGACCTGTGATCCTGAATCTACCTGGGTGACTCTAGACATTTAAACTCTTTGAGCTTGAGTTTCTCCTCCTGTTTTGCAGACTTCAAAAGAAGGATCTAGAACATCAGGAAAATTATAGAAAAAAGCAAGTTGACAACTCCCTACACCAACTATCAAGATGAGTTTCCATTGTTCTTTCCTTACCATGGGTTTATCTTCACCTTAGCCTCCAAGACGATCAGCTCCACCTTAAAAGGCAGTGAGTGAATTGCAAGGACCCGGTGAGTAGAAACCCACTTTGGATGAAGATAATGTAGACACTGGCTCATTTCCAGCTAAGGTATATGCTTACAGGTGGAGTCTTTGAAATCCCATTTAGCTCTTCTAATTCTGGACACCCCATATCTCCTGTTTAGGGCACATGACACAAGTTTTTAACTTAACAAACACAGAAAGCGCATATTACTGGCCAGTATGGTATATTGTAGATACAAAAGGTGAATTCAAATACAGCCTTCCTCTTGGTGGACTGGGACAATTGAAATGTTATCAAAACACACAACTATTGAATTCTGTCTTTGAAACTAAATGAATTCATGATTTTTTTTTTAACCCATAACCTTTCCTGCACAAGAAATCTCGATTTTAATATTTAAAACATGAAGTTTTATCTTATCTTTCTGTAAGAAAATTGTACCAAGTTAAAGAGAATTATTCAAACGAAGTCTATAGGAGTCAAATCACTAACAACGCCTGCATGTGGTTGCCAGTCTTCTAAGAAATAGATAATTACAAGAAACCTGGCTTGCCATTCAGGTCTCTTATGCTTACGTATGGATCATGGTAGACATTTAATTTCATTAGAAACATCTAACACCTATAAGGAGAAACTGTGCTGGGTTTTTGCTTCCCTACAGAGAAATCTGGGCCGTAAATGTCCAGGTCATTAGTAAGATCTCATGTTATAAAATTCTAGATCTTTACCTGGAACAGAAATTAACATTAAAAACTCCCCTTTTCCATTTATGGAGGAATCACCAACGGGCCTCGGCGAGGGTCTAGAAATGCCACATAAATCTCCCAATGAGGTTGCCAAGTGCTAGACAAAGGTTAGCACGAACCATTGGGGAAGAAATCAGAGGGACCTGAGAAAACACTGGTCCTAGCTCGAAGCTCTTGAAAGAGCTAAGCCAGGAGACGTCCCGGTCAGGGCGGGGCGCGCCTTCGGCTCTCGGTGACTCCCCGCTAAGTGGCCCTCAAGTTCTCTCTCCCTCTGTCTTCCACTCCCAGCCTCAGTCCCCCACCGTGGGAGCCGCGGAAGAAGCCCCGCGGCCAGACCTGACGCTGCCGGCCAGAATCACTCTGAGGCGTGTTCATCTGAGCGCCCTCACACCCCAAATAGGCCACATTTGCAGCAGACCCCGGGGCTTCGCAGGACGCCGGCGGCTCCTCTTACGAACTGGGGCCAAACCCTCGGAGAACAGTCAGGCGGCGCCAACCTCGGCCAGCGGGTGGCCGCGGGGCCCGCGCCCGGCCTGGGGCGCGGAGTCGGCGCCCCGAAAAGGCGCGCTGCCCCTTTAAAAGGCCGCGCATCTCCGGGCCGGCCTTCCTCCCCGGGGCTCCAGCTGTGATTGACGCTGGGCGGCGAGAGGAGGCGCCTGGCGCTAACAAAAGTCCGGCCCGCGGGCGAGCAGCGCCGGCCCGCGAGTCTCCGCCTGCCCGGGGCACCGCAACAAGTGGCCGCCGCGCCCTCCCCGGGGAAGCCGCGGGGGCGCGGGGCGCGGGAGGAGGCTGCCGCACCGCGAGCCCGGGCCGCCCGCGCGGCTCTGCGCCCACCGCGGGGGATCGGGGCGGGCGGATGGGGACCCGGCGGCGGCGGCGCGGCGAGCCTCTGGGCGGCCCCGGGGCGCGGGCTCTCCGCGGCGCTGCGCCCTCCGGCCCCGAACGCGGATTGTAAGGGCGGCTGCCGCCCCAGCCCCACCGGAGCTCTCGGGGTACAGCGAGGGCACGGAGCGCCCCCTCCCAGCGGAGAGTCGGGGCCGCCCCCGGCCGGAGCTCGGTCCGGAGCGCGGGGTATGCGCAGCTAACGGTCCCGTCGGGCGGGCTTTCCTCTGGCGGAGCGCGCAGGCAGTGCGCCCCAGCTATGGAGTGTCCGGGCAGACGGCGGGCATGACGGCGGCAGGATGGGCGCGAACAATGGCAAACAGTACGGCAGCGAGGGTGAGTGGGCCGCCCGTCCTCGGACTCCCGGATCGCGCCTCCCCTCCCCTTCCCCTCGCGCTCCCGTCTGGGGAGGAAGGTTCTCGCGCGCTGCCGTGGCGCACCCCCACTTGGCACGGTGTCCGCGCCGTCACCTTCCCTGGCACGAGTGCTCAGGCGCGCCGGGGATGCTTTCCCACCGTGGGGGTCTCCTTAAGCAACCTCCCCGGTTGTCTCCCGGACGGCGCAATAACATTTCTGCCCCTCTTTGGAACGGACGTGCCTCAGTTTTCCTTTCTGGGCATCTGGGCTTTAGGATGGTCGTTTGGCAGATGGTGAAAGACGTTTTCGAAAAATAACGCAGTGAAAACTTTCCCAGGCCTTTGTGCTCCAGTTCCCTGGACTCTCCGTGGCAGGAAAAACTTTTGGAAGAAGTTAAGTTTCCATTCTCTGCCTACTGCCCTGGGCTGACAACTTGGTGAAATTGACCACCTATGGCCCAGCAAGGCGAGGAGTAACTGGGGGCTTTGTTTGAGTTCCCTGGGGGCTCAAGACGGGCAAAGGACCATCTGTTGTGAGGGGCTGGAAACTGCACAGAAATATTGCCTGTCAAGTGGGAGCTTGGAAGTTGGGGAAACTTTAAACCCCACCTACTCCTAAAAGGATGATGGATGTGTGGGTTGGCTTCTCCCTCGCCCCTCCTCCCCCTCTTTGCATAAAGCCTAACCCTGTTGATTAACTGCATGCCCCCGATATGCACAAGGCAAAGGCATTTCCTGCAGTTCAAAAGTTAGGAAGGTTTGTCCTCAGTGAGCGTGGCTGGTGGGGAGTGGAAGAGAAGAGGCGATTTTACCGCCCGCCCCCAGAGGACAGGCCATTACAAATGGGGTCCAGCGCCTGCAAACTGGTAGGAATGTAGAATAGCTATTCAGCTTGTGGTGCTGGGGGATCTTCTATCATCCTGTTCAAAACCTGGAGTTGTGGCCACAGCATGTGGCGGTTGCCCCTGTACTTGTGTCTGCGTTCGTTTCTCATCAGCTTTGTGCACAGCAGAAATCTACCCTAAAAGATGATATCCACAAGAACCTTATGTTTAAATAATTCTTTTCCAGACCATCATGTTTCGAATTACTTGTACACAAACGATAAATATGTGTGCCTATTTATATATGTATGTGTGCATATATAAGTGTGTACACCCCCCACACACACACACACTTCCTTATCCTGGGCCGTTATGTGAGGTTTGGGGGGACATTTTCATTTACAAAAATGTTCAAAGGTTGTCTTTTTAAATAGCAGTTGTGAAACTACGCAAAAATATATTATTGGAGAATCTTAGTCACTCCCCCAAGCTTCTTTAATGTTTTCAAAATTTGTGGAAACATGAAAGATGAACAATGAAAGCACAACTTCTCACTGTGTGATTCCAAAGCTTATCAACACCAGGAGTGCAGACTTTATGCTACTTGAACAGAGTTTGGGGAAAAGAGTCTGTCTGGCTCCAGAGGCACCTAGAATCCCCACGTCGGGTGCTTGAGCACAGCCTCCACACTCTGCTAATCCACTGCAACTTGTTCGATCCCAGCATTCTTGTATTGTGCAGTGTGTGGTGTATGACGACTTCCTGTCTGAACAGCAGAATTTGCAACCCTTGGGAGTGAAAAGGAGAGACAGAAACTAATGTTCTCCAGCTGTTATCCGTAAATGCTACCTCTGCATTTTCACTTCAGCCCAGTGAAATTTTACTGGGATCAGATTTAGATACACTGTGGACTTTTTATAGGAAAAAGCTCTCGGGCTCAGCTGATTCAAGGGGACCAATAGCAAGTTTGGGGAGGTAGCTGAGTTTTGGCTGGAGGGACACATAGTGTTTAGTTTACATCCACTCTTTTCCAGTGCGCTGAGATTCCTCTGTGGTGGGCGAGGAAAAAAATAGAGAAATAGAAACAACATGAAGTTTGAGGAAAAAACTTTTCTTTTCCCCAGTTACACTGAACCTCTCCTGAGAGAGGTTGCACTGACTATAGAAATAGGTCCGGTCAGCTTTGTTACATTGCGCTCATGGATGGCAAAATCTGTGCACATTAAGCCCACTGGAATTTGGCTGCCAGTACCATCTTGTTATCTGTTCACATTTCAAAGAAAGCGAAAGCCACCTGGATGTAGTAGCTCAATTCCCAAAGCAGGCTGAGGATTAAGATCGGTTTATCAGTTTAGTGCAATTTAGGTATGGGGCTTGAAGCCCCTGGGGAAATTATTAATGAATGCGTATCTACAGACTGCAGTGAGGGGTCAGTCAACTCAAAAGTATTAGTATTTGTATATCCTTTAAAAATCTACAGTGTAAGCCTATTTTACAGTTGCTACCACCATGTAAATGGAGACTACCTTTAATGTTACAAATATTGTTGAATTACTGGAAAGCTTAAGGTTTCAGTATTTCATATGTAATCTCACTTTCTCTTGCTCCTGGAAAAGACCATTTTTTATTAAAAACTGTTACTTTTGAGGCTCACCTTGGCAGGCACAATTGGGACAGAGACTTTCTGCTCTGTAATCCGAGAACC
This sequence comes from Scalopus aquaticus, assembly GCA_004024925.1. Taxonomy (NCBI): domain Eukaryota; kingdom Metazoa; phylum Chordata; class Mammalia; order Eulipotyphla; family Talpidae; genus Scalopus; species Scalopus aquaticus. The sequence goes on along the minus strand of PVIJ01018225.1, from coordinate 21,428 downwards.
AGCAGCATCTCTGTCACCGAGGACCTTGTCATAAATGCAGAATCTTGGGTTCTTCCTGGAACTGTGAAACATTTGTCTTGTACATGTTTAAGTTTGGGGAGTTCTTGTAGGGGCCAGAGCAGTGACTTGGCAGTCTGCAAATTCTATTCTGCTTAGTTTCTCTTTAGCTTCTGTACTACTACTGCTCCATCGCTCCAACTTCATGGGAGCTTACTTTTCTGGGGAGAGGAGAGACATTTCTTACAGGCATTACTTTGCAGGATCTCAGCCTTCAGTTTGCAGGCATTCATCATAGTTTGCTCTTAGAATGCCTCAACATACCACTTCATGGAGAGGATTAATCTTGAGAAGACATTGTCATGAATAGGGAAGTTAACACTGTTATTACAGGAAATCAGCAAGGGCTCCTCCCCCTGTGTCTTCCCCTTCTCACCTCTCTGTGTCTCACTGGCCCTCACCTCCTCTCCCAACTATCAGTCCTGAAATCCCAGCTTCCCACCCAGGCTAAAGGTGTTAGAAATCAATGAGCTTTTTTTTTTTTTTTTCCCAGAATGCTTTGTTTTTCTAAATAGTCAACATTCAGGTTAGTGGTTTAATTTTGCCCCTTACTGCTATAGGCAGACCTGGATTTAGCTCCAGGAAAACTTTACCATGAAATTCCTGATCTTCAGCTTTCTAGAAATATAAGCGAATGTCTAAATGATTAGTATGTTCTGGTAAATTATTTTACGGAGGGCTGTTTTTTCTCTGTATCTTCTTTCATAAAGTGCAAGTTACAGCTCCTGCATAGAAATCTGGAGAATCAGTTGGGGTGATTCAACACCATTAGGACCATTAGCTTTGACTGCAGTTAAGCCAAATAAACACATCTTTCTGCTCAAGTAGGAGCAGCCTAACTGCTTTCTCTGCCTTTTAAGGTCTCTGAGCCTCACCCTCACTCATAGGTTTCCCTGTTATGTTTATTCTACTCCAGCAGGTCTAAGGCAGTAATACTGACACCGTTAACAGCTCCTTTGCAGAAGCCAGCATGTTGTTGAATTGGAGCTGGTGAGGTTTAGTGATGGGGTGTGACCCTTGGTAGCTCTGCTCCTCCATCAAGAAGAGCCTTGTGTCCCTTTTCACCATCTCAGATCTATGCTGTCAGGTGTGAGGAGAGCCAGTTGCCGGAGAGCATAATCATCACAAGCCATCACCTCTTTGAGAAACTTCTCTTGACAAAATAATGCTGATGGCAGCTGACATTTATTGAAAGCTTGCTGTGTCCAAGCGTGATTCTAAACCCTTGTTAGATACTGGCTCACATCATCCTTCTGATGACCCTCTGGGCAGGAGATCCAGGCTCCCTCTCATACTGACGCCAGGCAGTGCGGCTACTGAAGGATGATCATTTCCTAGTGTAGGTGGAATTGGGACTCATGGCCAAGTGCGTCTGAGCCCAGAGTCATTTATTCATCCATTCAGCCAATACATGTTGACCTCTTACTTCCTGACATGTGCCAGCAACTCTTCCAGGGTCCTGAGATACATGAGGGACATCAAGATTCTGTCCTTGTCAATCCTGTGTTTGTGTGTGTGCATTTAGAATCGCTGTGTGTCTACTTGTGTGCATAGGTGTGGGTTCAGAGGGAGGGGAAGTGGCACAGTTACACACACACACACACACACACAGTGATTCAGTGAACCATGTGAATAAAGAAAATGGTTAGATTAGGATTACTGGGAATTGGGAGCAAGAGGGTGTTGCAATTTTTATTAGTGTGGTCAGCATGGGCCTTACTGTTGCTGAAAAGTTTGCATTTAGACCAGGAGTGAAGGAATTGAAGGGCTGACGCTTGAGGATCTAGGTAGGGTGTTGACTATTACTTTGAACTACTGTATTATTTATTTATATATTTGATTATATAAGCTATATAGAAATATAAGTAATACTTATATATACACACATACTTGTGTGTATGTCTGTGTGTACCAAGGTGGCTACTCTATACTAGAGGGCATAAATTCTTATTTTTAAAGAAGTGTAGCATCATTGGTCATATATAGTCAGTTAAAATAAAACAGTCTACCTAGCCATTGGATATGTTTTTTGCCTAGAGTCTTTGCTGGTATGTTTCATTCAGTTTTATCAGATGCTTTGTAATCGATTTTGGTGTATGTGTGCTGTATTTGTTTATGTGTGTTGGGGGTTGCCTAGGACTTGCTCTTCACCTTGGTTGTCTAGAGATAGCAGCTGCCTGACGTACTCATACCTCCAGGGGTTTCCATAATTCTGTAATAGGAGTGGGTCTTTGTCTTTTGCCTCCAGTAAGTAATTTCACTCTGATGAAACTCAGAAGATAAGTAATACTGATTCCACTGTTTGGTTCAAATCAAAGCATTAGTGCAACTAACGATACCATCTTAGGTTTGCCCATGAAAAGGTACTTTCAATGCTTTGGGGAATCTTTTTAAAACAAGAGAAAAAAAGTGGTAACTTTTCTTTCCCTTTGGGCATAAACTCACAAAAACTTGCTATTAATTCTGTCTGCCCTTTGAAACAAAGTGAATTTGGGGTTGATTTTGAGTAATAGTCACTTTTGCCCTTAACCCTTATCTGCTGGTGTGTTTGGAAGCTGTTTAAAGAATTTACATGGTTGTTTATTTGATATCATGTATCTTAAGATGATACTAGGGATGTATTACGATATATGATGGCATCTTAAATAAAATCTAGAGGGAATAAATTCTTTGAGTAATGAAGAAGGAAACACATGGCAATTAGAAGCTTAATACGTAAATGTGTTTGAAGAGCTGTGATGATAAACATTAATTTTCAGAGTGGTGTTAAAAGTTCATGTAAGTTACTAGAGAGATTTGGTTTGGTCTGGGGCAGATGACGACTCATTAGAGCTTCCACACCCAAGACAGACTTCCTAGTGAGGAGGTGAAACCTTCAACGCAGGAAGCAGGGCAGACAATCTATTACGTGCAATTATGTTTGATGAAGGGCTGCTTTTTTTTTTTTTTTTTTTGCTTTCTGTTTTGTTTTGGACAAATAATTTTCATTGGCTCACAACTCTTAAACATTATTTCATAACTGATACCATTGCAGTATAACATTCTATAAACTTCAGTTGTTCATTATAAATCAATACCTATATATTCTTTAAGTTCACTGCTAAAAGTTCTTCACTGTACAATTGACCTGTTTTAGAGGGGTGTCTGTTCTAATTCTTATTGCTGCCACCCCTCCCAATTCATTTCAGTCATTTAGTGGTTAAAAAGTACCCTCTCCCCACTTTCGCTAGGTTGTTTCTCTCTCTCCCTCCCACCTTTCTTCCCTCCACCTCTCTCCCCCTCCTTCTGTTCCATGAGCGTGTTAGTAACTACCTTGATAGAATAATAATAATTAGATATTAATTGGAAAACCTACTAAATTTATTTCCTGTCTTCTATGGGACATAACCTCCTGTTTCAAAGTTGGGTTGAGAAGTGACTTGCCCTCATTTTCAGACCTGGCTACTGACTCCCTACTCCATTGCTCTCACTTTTATTAGCATCGTGAAGCCTGAAGACCGATTGCACTTAAAACAAGGCCCTTAATTGCGTTGCTGTGGACAGTCTTGAATACGTGTTTTTCCTTCGCATCTAAGACATAGAGTTGGTGTTGGTGCCTGGAAATATTTAAGCAGAGTTCTGCATTGACTGAAAACTCAAGGATGTCATCTTCTCAGAAAGCAACACTCTTCCTCAGCGCATTTTGTATGTGGGCAGGTCAGAACAGAGGCCTTGCAGGTGCTAGCACTGGTCATGTCAGCTGACCTGGCCCTGGGTTGCCTTGTTTGGTTCTAGTTGTAGGAATTGAGACCTTTTCTTCTGTCTACTCACTGCGTTTTTCTCTAGATAAAATAAGACTGGCTCGAAGGAGGTTTGGTGTTTAACTGAGCAGGGAGGCAGGTAATTTGTGAGCGAGGTGCCCTGTGTGGCCTCCCAGGGGGTGCCTCCTTCTTCACTGTGCTACATGGGGGTGTTGGTGACAGGGAGGAGTGTGTGTGTGTGTGAAAGGGTAGAGTCCTTGCTAAGTGGTGACAAATCTGCACAGCATCTGCCGTTCCCGAAATAGCTGCAGGATGTGGATGTTTCGAAAACAACCACAAGAGCAACAAAACAGGTAATGGGGGCAGGGGGAGTCGCTCAGATTCCTGGGAGAAACTTTTTTAAAAAGAGACTTTTCCTAATTGTGACCTAACATTGTTTAGCTGGGTTATTTCATGCAGATGGAGTCCCGTGGGTTCTGTAAGTGAGAATTTGGAATGTTTCAGGGAAGGGACAGAAATACCTGCCCAGCTTGGGTCCTGCCCAAGACTGCAAGCTGCAGCGAAGGCCATGCCAGCCTTAAAATGTGTCAGTTAATACACCAAAGATGTACAACTGTAATACTTGTGACATGAATAATCATTAACCATCTCTGAATTTTCCTCGGTCATGAAGTATAAACACATGGTCAACATTTCCCTGTTCCGTGGTTGAAGAAGTGGGCGCTGTTTCTGGAGCTGAAAATCCTGACTGGGTTGTGCATTCGATGTGCTCTTTCTATCAATTCCGATGGAAATTCTCAACCAGTAACAAAATGAAAAACAGTTGTTAACACTGCATGAACTTATAATTGTAACTTTAGAAGCCATGAGCAATGTGTAGAAATGTTATTAAAACATTTTTTTGTTTGCTACCCTTTCTGTGGTAAATTCTTTTGCTGCTTTTTTTTTCTTTTCCAAGCAGCTGTAGCAACGGGGAGAAAACCAAAATTTCTGGAGAGAAACTTTAGGAATTTTTCTTCCATTTGTGGATTGACCTGTTGGCTGCAAGTCATCCACTTTTTTGGCCAGGTGGAGATGTTCGGAAGAGGCTACTTAAATCGCACTTGGATTTACTTGTTGGCTTGGGAGCAATTGACTCAGAGTGGCAGCATCTGAGTGAAGCCCAAGACAAAGGCCAGGGTAGCTGCCGTCAGAGGAGCTAGCCCCCCTCCCCCTGGGGGAGCAGGGTGTTGGGGGGAAGAACCAAGCCCCAGGCCAGGCCAGAGAGAAGATTTGGAAAATGGGAATTTGAATACCAATTACTCTCTCAAGAAGGATTTCCTTTAAAAATATCTTAGCTCATGGAACAGAAATGGTCATTAATAGCCATTTGGTAGTCTCGACTGTTTGTAATTAGTCCCCTCCCCTTAAGGCTTGCAGAGGTTAAGACAGCTGGGAGGTGGGATCAGTTAGCTCATTAACCAGTTGCCTCCAGGAAGCTTCCAGGTTCAGCCCTGCCCGGAGCCCACCCTGTTGGTGAGTGGCCTGACACCCCTGAAATCCCTGTCTCTGCTAGTGTCTCCCTCCCCCACAACCTCCTCAGACTGGAGAGCCCACTTCTCTCCCAGTCTGGCTTTTGTGTTTGTGTTTCAAAGATGCAGTGACTGAGAGGTAGCCCTTTAAAACAAAAAGTGACAGTTTTATGGACTAAATGGGCAAAAATAAAGGGATCCTTTTACCTGGCTCTTCTGGGCCCTGGGCAGCCTCTGCCCGCAGCTGGCAGTCTGACTAGCGTCTGCCCACATCAGCGTGGAACTCGGCGTCTTCTCTCAAGTGCACAGTGAGCAGAGTGGAGAGGGGGCTTTTCAGGGTTCAGTCCTGGGGTAGCCCTCTCCCCGAGTTAGCCTTGGCACCTGGTCACAAACAAAAACTGATGGAGGGCTAGAGAGGGGCGCACATGGCTTTTCCTTCCTAAACAGCTTATAATTTATATCTTCTATTTCCCTCTGGTTTCAAAACAATGGATTCGAAACAGCCGTTAATAGGGGGAATTACTCCAATATGTATTTGAGAATTTGCCCTTCTCTTTTGCCAGCCCCTGGGAGGCCTCTCCATGCTTATGTCTATGAAATTGTTTTGGAAACTATTAAGCTTTTCAAAAACTAATCTCATTTATCACTGAGGGAGGGTGTCTGCCATTATCCCCCATTTCAAGGTAAGCAAACTGAGCCCTGGCAGGTTAAAGGCGTTGCCTTGGTTTTACACTGAAGCTGGGATTGGGCTTTCTGATTCTAGACTTAGCGCGCTTCCCATTTTACCACCATTCTCCTTAACTGTCCCAAGAAGAAACGGAATCCGATTGCGCTAGGGGGATGTCACTGCATTCTTGAATATTTCAAATTGCTTGCACCCAAAGGTGACTATGAAGGTCCCTCAGGTGCTTTTGCAGCTGCAGTTGAAGTAGAGAAACCTGGTTCCCTGTTGGTCATCTCAGCTGGGACTGCTCCTTCGGGCTTGGAGCCCTGTGGTGTGATAAGGTTAACGGATTAATGAGGCTGCAGAGCGGATGATTTTGCAGTGACAATGACATCACTCATTAGGGTGCACTTACTACTTGATAAACTCAGCTGGGGTGTTGAGGGTGTTCCCTCCACTCACAATGCTTAGGAAAATTTGTTTTACTCCTGGGATGATCAGAGAATCAGCTCTAGTGGGGACCCTCAGCATCCCGGCCCCCCCATTTCTCTTCTTACATGCCTTGCTGTTGAATAACCACATTCCTCGGAGGTCTTGGGAAGACTTTTGTGTTGGGAGCAAGCCCTTTAGAATGAGTTGATAGCAAACCTTGGCTGCAGACAAAAAGCCATCTCGTTCATCTCGCTTTATTCTCTGCTCAGTGTGCTCTGCCTTAGTCCCTAATGTCTTCCATTCCTTTTGTGTTTATTCCTTGCTATTCCTACATCTTTCCTCTGCTGTGTATAACCCTCTTGCATAACAGGTCCTCAAGATATTTCTGTTAAACAAATATGACAATTGAATCTGTAGCCATGAACTTTATTGGATCTAAAACAAGCTTTTGAAGACCCAATCATATTTTTGGTGAATTCTTCTTCCACTTGAACATTTTGTTCATCTACACAAAGAAGTTTCTCTGGATATATGTTTTATTCTGAGGCCAGGCTAACTTGGAATATTTTTTAATATTGTGGTTATGTCTTGGGGATAAAAACAGTTTAACTGTGTGTTCAAGGAAAAATGAAAGAAGTAGTTGTCTAACATTGTGGAAGACATTGCTGATCACTTACAACTTGACTGATTTACAGAGGTGTCATTTACACTGTGACTTACTTTCAGTGATTAGTACTAAGTAAAATGGGACTGTGCTAATTTTTGACAGTTACATTATTTGAAAGCATTTGTTCCAGCTGACTTAGAAATTGACTTTATGTGATTTAGTAAATTGTTAATTTAGAAAACATTTTAAAATTTGATCTTTAAGAATAATTTATTTGACTCTGTTTCTCTCATTGGACTACGGGGGATCATAGGATTATGACTCCTTTTAGAGTTGTACATAGAGCTGCTTTCTGTTGGAAAACTGCACCTCTATTTTTATCCTTTTTATACAAGATATAGAAGTTATTGTGTATATCTGGTATGACTGGAATGCTTTCTAGTAGATCTCCTCTGGCTTCTCTCATTGCTAATATCAGAAGTGAAATCATCAACTTTCCCCATAAAAGAAAGCATACTGAGCTGTAGTGTGTGTGTATGTGTGTGTGTGTGTGTGTGTGTGTGTGTGTAGGTGTGCATGTGGAGATATGTGTGGATATGTGTGTGTGCATGTCCACCATCAGTCTACATTTGAATATCCCCTTCCTATAACTTAAGCAAAATCTATTATGCCTCACATCTGTTTTTCCCCCGTAATTCAAGACAAATACATATCCTGTAAGGAATTTTAAAAATATGACTGAAGTTAGAGTGTCATCTATTTCCTTAATAGTAAGATACCCGTAAGAGGAACAACTTCAGAAAAAGGGCCATTGTGAAAACCTGGCTAAAGAAGCAGCAAATGGCCCAGCACCGGAGCCGTGTGGGGTGCCCGTGACTTGACTTCGTGCCGGCCTGACGTGGTTCCATGCCGCAGAATTCATGCTGTGGGCTGTTTCCTGAATGCAAGTTCAGCTCAGAGGCGAGGACCCACTGCCTCCTTGGTGGGAATTGTTCCCCACCTGACATTGAGCCTGCTGGCCTTTGTTTGAAGTGTAGGAGTGTGAACTGGCTCACAGGTGAAGTTCATATGCCCGTGCTGTGTTTTGGGTTTTGGTTCTAAAGATCGACAGCTGCTCTGTTGCAAAGACTGATGTGGCTGCCTTTGGGTAAGGGGTCTCGCCCTTGTTGCTGCGGAAGTCAGTTTCAACGTGGACCACTTCTGTCCTGAATAGCTGACTTCTCACTTTTTGTTTTGCATCCACTTTGCTTATTTAATTATATTTTAATAATTTTCTCTCTTTTCCATCTCTCTTGAAAGAACTCTCCTGTTGATTGCCCTGCAAGCTTGTTTGAGAGACTGTGTATTTCCTTGGGGAATTTTTCTCTACTCCTAAAGCCATAACAACATGAACTGAACAATAAAAAGCCGATTCCCTCCCCTTGGTTGTACTTCAAATAGTCATTTCTTTGATACGAGCTAATAAAAACAGGAAAAGGATCATTTTTAAGTGCTTTGGTTGGGGTTGCTTTACTTCCAATAAGGAAAATTGCCTCACAGGGGGAGCATGGGTAATAAAGATACTACTAACTGAATAATTATATTCAGTCTAATGTCAAAATCCCCAAGCTGCTGCTTGCAAATCTAATTTAATCTTGGGGTGGCTGTGTGTCCGCTGTAGTGTGTAGAGCATCAGCTCCTGCAGACGATCAGCTCTTCACACCTAAATATGAATTTCAAACGCTGCTGGAGAGAGGTTTTTTCCCCCCCCTGGGAATATTTGTCAACCTTGAGGTAGGTAACAGAAGGTTTTGGACATTAACCGGGGGTGACATTTGGGCTGGAAGCATAGATATGTCCTAGAAAAAGCGACCTCAGATCACCTACCAGAGAAAGGAGATTGAGGCACAAAGACATGGCAGGGTTTGGCCAAGGTCAAACTGATAACGAAGCTTAGGATACTAAAGCTGATTTTATGTCTCTTTTTAATCCATTTCGCTCCTCTGCAACACGCTTCTCCATTTTTTTTTTCTTTCAGAAAATTTGAGGCCAATGTTTCTTTTATTGTCTAGATGGCCCCTCCAGGGCTGGTCTTGGGCACCCCCAGTTGCGCACTGTCCTGGCCATTGATGGCTCACGGTCCAGTGCTTCTCCAGAAGTTACTTTCACCCAAGGTGAGGGAGCAACCCCCAACCAACCACTGGTGGGGAGGGGCAAGCCGGATGGGTCTGAAGGGCCTTCCCGTGTGCAGGCCTCATGGCCTGGCTGAGTTCTGTGTTCCGACCGTATCAGGTGGATTCTGTCCCGTCTGCCTTCTCGCTTGCCTTTTCTAAGTGTGGTCCCAAGCATGCTGCCCAAGAAGCTTCCTGCACTGGGGAACCCAGCTTAAGAGGAGTTGGAATAGAGCGCTGTTGTGGGTGGGACCAAAGGCAGGACACCCCGCGAACTGTATTTCTGGGAATCCCAGCTTTCCCTGGCAGGCCCTTCGGCTGACAGTTGCGGGACATGCATCACTGTCTGCATTAAGAAATTACTCCCAGTGCACTAACATGACTTGACCAATAGCACAGTCAGTTGCCAAAAGAGCAAAAAGCCAGCTTAAAGCTCCCTGTTGCTGTGGGTGCTGTTTTTCAAGAACCATGTGGGAGTTTGTTGAGTTGCTCTGCTGCTGTAATTCAGAATTGACTGCAGATGGGTCTAGAGACCATTTATCTGTCTGACCTATTTGTTAGACTCTGGCTCTGAAATCAGACATCTGAATAATACCTCCAAGGTCCTGAGTGTTGCCTGTCTACTGTTCTTTGACGAGTGGCTGTTGGAGCTCTCTGTAGTTGGCGGTAGAATGGTAAAGAAGAAATAGAGACGTGGAGACAGATGGCCATAGTTGATACTAAATCAGCTTTTCGTGCTACTGTCTATTAAGAGAATTGGGAAATTGGTGGTGCTTATTACGTGATAGATTGTGGCAAGGAAAGATTCATTAGACACGTCCGACATGCAGGAGCAGGTGGAAAGAAGCATAAGCAAAATGAAAAATGGTTCCAAATTAATATGCGGTCTCCTGGTTATCCTAAATAGTTTATTAGTCATTTTATTATGCTCAAAGAATGTTCCTTTGAGATTACCAAACTGTTCTAAGCTTGAGTCATTGTGGTCCTGAGGAATTTGGAAGTAATTGAAAAACAAATTATTAGTTCCATGCTATCAGTACTACAATGATGCAGACTTTATATAGTCTCCTTAGCATGATTAACCAGCTATTCCTTTAGAAAACGGTCTTCAATACTATTGTCTGCAAATCAAGCCAACACCTTTATTATTTGGGTCCTCGGGATACTAGGTATGCTGAGGTAGGGTTCCCTCCCTGAGTTCTTCTCAACACCTCTCTTTATGCATTCGATACTCTGGTCAAATTGGGGAGGTCAGTGTTCCCCCAACATATCTGTTGTTTCCTAGATTTTGGGTCATTTGCCTGTAGATTTTGTTTTCTTGGAATATTCTTCCTGTGTGATTCTGTATAAAGTCTCGATTCAGGCCTAATTCATGGTTAACATTTTAAGTGGAGTTTTCTTTGAATAGCTTTCTTTATAATGCTTAGTTCCTTATTTTGAGGAAATATTCAGGTGTGCCAGTTTTCCTTGAACCAGCAATGCATTTTATTTTTATTTTCATTTTTAAAATTTTTTTAATTTTATTTTTATTTTCATTTTTTTAAAGATTTATTTATGTATACAAGCTGGGGTACAGGCCAGAGGCATGGGGCAGTGAGAAGTTGTCCAGAGACAGAGTGGGCTACAGAACAGGCAGATCGACGGAAATACACTGCTGAGGGGAGCAGCGGGCGAAGCAGGAGAGTTCTGCTCTGCCATGTGGGAATCTCCCCAGCCGGGCTCCACAGCGCAGCGCTTAACCACTGCGCCACCAGGGAGGCCCAATGCATTTTATTTGTATGGAATCTTTATGTTCTCAGTTCAGTTTAGCTACTTGCATCGCTCTAATCCAATACATATTAGTAGATATCTATGGAACAGAATCTCTGCTGGATATTGCAGTGGGGAGGTTAAAAATACAGGCAGTTGTTGCTGATTTAAGGACCTAGTAAATGGAATATAATAAAGTGCTGGAGCAACCATAGCAGAACTGAAGCTTGTGATGAGAGGCCAACCTGGCCACTGAATGTAGCTGAGGATGAGCTCCAGGACTTCCTGCTTGACATGACTTTGGAGGGAGTCTGGGAAGATGAGTGGGGACTTGCCAGAGGACCATGGCTCCTGAGAAGGTTGGAGAACAGCCAAGGCCTGCTAAGGAGCAGGAGCCAGTGGGTAGGCTACAGGGAGGAGTGAATGAGGTACCTGAGTTGAGTCTCACACCTGGGCAGGTAGGCCAGTTCCCATAGTATGAAAACAGCTTGAAGACAGGTGGGTGGGAGGAGGCAGCCCAGGGCAGGTACTTACAAAGGCAGCCTTAGGCAGCTGGGAGGGAGTTTGGGAGAGGGATCTGGGTTATTCTTCTCCACTCCCTGTTTGACTTCCGTGTGGAGGGAACATCGCTAATAACACACACTGCCTGGGTACTTACCTGGTGGAAAAGTTTGGGAAAAATTAAATGGATATCTCAGCACCATCCTGCTTTGCCCTTGGGAGGGTGCTGCCCCTTGGGGAGCCAGCTGTGGTCTCTGTGGCAGACCTTGGGTTCTCTTAGCTTTCATCATGAAGCCAGAACTTGTCAACTAGAGTTCGTAGCAATAAAGGTGCCATTTTTCTCCCTGTTTTTCATTACATCATTACATCCTCCATTCATTTTGAGCCAGGGTGGGAGAAGAGGAGCATTCATTGGACTCCATGGAGACTTTAAGGGTTATGCGCTGTGGAGGAAGGTTAACTAGGTGAAAGCTGGACTAATGATTGGAGAGGGGCTTTTGGTTATGAAAAGAAGGTAGAATCATCAGGGCTTTGTAGGAAGGGGTCATGAGTAAGGTGGAAGAATCTAGAAAGACTCTGTGTTCTGGCTTGGGTGGTTGGGTGCCAGATCTCACTTCCTTTAACTTTCTGGTAGACCTGCATTCTCACTTATTTGATTCTTTTTTTTTTTTTTTTAAGATTTATGCATACCAGAGCTGGGATCTAGGCCAGAGGTGTGGGAGCGGTGAGAGTATTCACCGGAGACAGAGTGGGGAGCAGAACAGGCAGATCCACTGAAATACACCGCTGAGGGGAGCAGCGGGCAAGACAGGCGAGGTCTGCGGTGCCATGTTGGAAGCTCCCTGGCTGGGGATCGAACTCGTGCTGCAGTGGCTGCTAATAGCTTCATAGTGTTGAGACTTAACCCCTTGCGCCACCAAGGAGGCCCACGGAGTTGGTTCTTGAGGCCAGGTCATTTGGCCTTTCCTCTCTTCTTTTGTTATCACCACCAGAATCGAGTTTTTTTTTTTTTTCAAGGGCCTGATACACTGGGCTTATCTAAATCCATCCCATTATTAATTCATTTTAATAAAGAAATTGATCTCTGTGTGCCAGCACCCTGCCTGACCTGCCGGTGAGACACTGTGACCAATAAAAAGTTGACTTATCCTCTGGTAACTCAGATTTTGGTGAGGGCCCCAAAAGGCACACAGTTGGGGCTGGGGTGGAGGGTACTAGTTTGGCAGTTCTGTGGTCAAACAGTCCAACCTAGAATCTTGGCACTTCCTGCACTGTGCCCGGCCTCCACAGAACCCAAGGTCAAGGCCACTAAGTCTGTCTGTGCATCAACTGCCACTTCACCGTTCACTGTTTCTAAATTCTCCCACTTTCACCGGTCAGCTGGTGCATCAACTGCATAAATTCTGCCAGTAACTTAGAAAATTGAAAAAAAAAACCCAAAAAAACGTTGTTTTTGGCATTCATTTTTTAAAACAGGAAATTCCTGTCTATAGCTGGAAGACGTTGTCACATGAGGCACGTCATGCTCTATTTCTCCTCTTTCGGACAATCCCCGCAAATCAGCACTTGGTAGATGTTTGCATGTGGTTTATTTTTGATGAAGTTTTCATTTTTGAGTGCTCATTGCAAGGAGCACCTGAAAGAGTCTGAGCTGTCTTTTTTATTATGGCAAATCTAGACATTCCTTGGAGTCAAGAAATAGGGTGTGTGGGATTTGAAGGCAGACCTGGCATTAAGAAGGGGAGCGCCATTTAGCCTGGCAGTTTTCTTTGCCATTTCACTCCATAATGGACTTTTTAATGCTTCTAAAATTGGTGGGGAAAATTTCATGTTTCCAGAATCCTCAATTCAATGTAAAACACTATTCGCACATGTCGGTTTTACGTACTTCGGAGAGTGTGGCGTATCCGTGTACACATGTACTTTATTTTTACGATTTCAGTAATCACAATCAAGTTAGATGCCATGTGCCCGATTCTAGCACATTGATTGCTGTGATTTTAGTTTGTCTCCAATATTGGCTACTACAGAAATTTAAAAAGGTGGCTGGATGAGAAAAATGCTGGCCTAAAAATAGCCATAGATGCTGGTATAAAAATAGCAGTCCAGTGTTTTCAAGAATAATATTCACTGTATTGGCTTTATTTAAATTTACCACTACTTACCTAAGAACAAAAAAGACTCAGTATTGTCCTATATGTTTATTTTTTCTGTAAACGGAGAGAAATTTTTCTGGAAGGAATTTTAGAAATACAATGAAAGTATCCTTGGCTGTGTAAATAATATGGTGTCTGTGTAGCCTACAATGGGATGGGATGTGCACTCACTCTTGTCAGAAAACGTGTAAAGCAGCTGGGCATGAGGGATGACTTCGTCCAGTGATTCTGTGTGGCCACCAGCTCAGGCACTGAAGGGTTAAAAAGATTGTGCTAAGTCCCGTCTGCATTACAGGAAGCAGGGACTGTGGAAGCTAAGAGCACATCCTTGAAGACTCTCTGGGTTTCAACTGGCTTGCCAATTGCCAGTTGTGTCATCTGGTGCGAGTTACTTAACCTTTGTGCCTTGATTTATGCCTTTGGGAAATGGAGTTAAGGATAGTTCTTGCCTACAAGAGGACTGAATCTCTAGACATAAAGTTAGAGTGCCTGACTCAGAACAGATGCTACTTGTGGGTGTGATACAGTGGGCATGTCATCAAATCTAGGATGCATTGTGGTTACTTTCTAGTGCTTGTGACTGAAAACTTTCACAAAATTATAGTGTGATTTGTTATAGTTATTTTAAGATAATATTGATGAAGGTGTTAAATGGGGCTGGTAATAGAGCTTAGAGTTAATTAAATAAGATACTCTTATTATCATCATCACCATCACCACCACCACCATCATCATCATTGTTTAGTTGACTTATGATAGAGTTGGAATTGGAATCTAGCTCTCTTAGCCCGGCACTTGCACCGTTATTCTGCATTGTATATCCGGGTGATGTTTATAAACTACAGCTTTCGGTACTTTCACTTTGGAAAATAAAAATTTTAGCCATTCTGAGCCTATTAATCTTTGAGTAATGGCATTGGATTTAAAACTATTAGAATGCTTAAGTCTTATCCTTCTGGGTCCTAAAAGAGGGCTAAATGTGATGCTCCTATGTTGTTGGGGGAAAAAGGAGGGTAAAGAAACATCCCATCCATAGGAGAGAACAAGCCTCTTCTCTTGCATCAGCTTGGGGATAAGGACTGAGGGCCTACAGGTATTTTCCTGTTTGTGATTGCTTTGTATTTGAATTCGTTAAATTGTTTTATTTTATTATTCCACTTGTATGAAATTGGCATATTTGTAGAAAGTAAAGACAGATCCTGGGACTTGAGGTGAAGCTTGTGGGAGGGGAGGGGGATTGGCTGCCTTTAAGTACAAGATTTTCTTTGGAAGCATGAAAATGTTCTAAAATTAGACTGTGGTGATAGTTTTACAGCCCTCTGAATGTGCTCAAGTACATTAGGTTGTACACTTAAATAGGTGAATTGTATTTAATGTGAATTACATCGCAGAGAAGCTGTATTCAAAAAACAATATGTTGTCTTATTCTATCCCTTCTTCAGTCTACCAGTCCGTAAACTACCCTTTGTATCTTTTCAATATATTTTTTTATATTTTTATTTTTTTAAGGTTTATTTTTGCATACAAGCAGGAGTGCAGGTCAGAGGTGTGGGGCTGTGAGAGGGTTCACCAGAGACAGAGTGGGGAGCAGAGCAGGCAGATCAAAGGAAATACACTGCTGAGGGGAGCAGCAGGCGAGGCAGGAGAGGTCTGCCACACCATGTGGGAATCCCTCTGGCTTGGCATCGAACTGCCGGGCAGCCGCTGACAGCTCCACAGTGCTGCGCTTAACCTGTTGTGCTACCAGGGAGGCCCTCAATCATTTTATTATCACTCTCAAGATCAAGTTTAAATATTCAGTTCTAGAAAACTGTCTTTAAATAACTCTTAGACTAATCACTTTCTGAGCGGAATCTTCTCCAGAACGAATTCCACCTTTTAATCCAACTTCAGTCCTTCTGTAATTATTGTTGAGTCATTTTCCCACTGGCCTTCCTGGCCGGAGGATTATTCCTTGAGGTCCTTTGCCGCATGGCTCCCTGGAAAATCGATGATCCCTTCAATTCCAGAACTTACACTTGGGAGCTCACTAAAGCTCAGGCTCCATCCATGGAAACTTGGCTGTCCATTCCAGTCAGAGTCCAGGCAGGCAGCAGCAGGCTGACGCAAAGGGCTGGGCTTGGGTTGTCTGAGGGCGCCATTTCACAGAGGTATGGGCAGGAGTGAAGAAAAACCAGGGATGGGGTGGTGAGGCACCAGACACTAGCAACAGATGGAAACCTTGTTTATATCTTAACTTGAAGAAAAAATTGGAGAGAACAGTTGCTAAATCAAGAACCCTAATCGCTGTTAAATGAGCTGACTTCCCTAAGCCCCAGTCTTGGAGGTAGGTAGCACCTGTCAAACTGGGGCAGCAGTGAGGCATGAGAAGATACCTCACCCTACTTGTGTCTCCTTCCACCATCTTGTCTTCCACCAAGAACCCAACCCAAAGGGAGCCAAAAACCAAGGAGTCAAGGTGCTCCATAGATGCCGCCTTTCAGGATGCAGGTGGCAGGTGAGGCAGATACCGACGAGAGGGCTGACGGAGAGGACTTGAATGGTTAAATCTTCCAGCAGTGACTTATTTCTTTGTGTTGGCAAAGATTCAGAGTCATCTGAAACTTTAATAATAACTAGGAAAGGGGCCTCTCTGGTGGCCCAGGGATTAAGTCTCAGCACTAACACTTCTACGGCCTGAGTTCAATCCCCGGCCAGGGAGCTGACCCACTGGGCACAGCAGACCTCTCCTGCCTCACCCGCTGCTCCCCTCAGCAGTGGATTTCAGTAGGTCCGCCTGCTCTGCTCCCCACTCTCTCTCTCGTGAATCCTTTTACCCCCTGCACCTCTGGCCTATGCCCCAGTTTTTCTATGCATAAATAAAAATCTTTTTTTTTTTAAAGGCTACCTTAAAAAAATAATTAGAAAGTATTATTTTCCTTGCCATTCAGACTCAACCAACAGTGGAAACTTGGGATTCCCTTTGTTAAAAGGACTTATCAACTCAATCATTGGCAAACACCATGTGAGTTTTCTGTGTGTCTCTGTAAGTCCCCCATGGGACTGCCTCCATGAGGGCTGTTGAGAATACACATAAGACTTTAGGCCAGGCACTTCTGGTTTGATTTATTCCTTCATTGCTGTTTTATTATTTGTTCTGCTGTGTTTGCACTGACCTGCCCACTCCCCTCTCTCCTTCCCTCATCCATGGTCTGCCTTCTCCCCTGCCCTGAACCCCCTGTGTACCCCCTTACTGTCCTAACTCCCTCCCTTCATTTCAGTCTCTGTCCTTCTCCAAAGTTTATGTTTGACTGTTGTCCCTGGGCAGTTTGCCCAGTCTGGTTTGTTTTTCATAATTGTATTCAGAATCTCAGTTACACATTTCAGATGGATGTTTCAAATGGCATTTGTCTCCCTAATAGTGCAAGTATTTTCCTGAAGTTCTGTTGTGTTTTACAATATAAATGCACAATTGACCTCTCCAAAGTGGGGTTTTACAAAATGAGTGCCCAAATCGATCAGGAGGCGTTCCAAATATCTCCTAAATTAAGTTGTACTGCCTGAGATCACTGTGTAATGGAATAAAGATAGAATTTATTGGTGGGTCTAATTGTTGTTAACTGCTTTGCATTTATTTCTTAACAAAAATAATTTACTGAGTTTCATGTTATGACAGAGAAACATATTGCTGATAATGTGAAAGAATTCATGTCTCTCGTGTTGAAATATAAGCTAATGTCAGCTGTAAAATGATGGTAAAACCCTAAAATCTTCATGCTTTAGTCTTAGCCTGAGACTTTTTTATTTAAGAAAGTTAATGCTTGAAGTGACTTAGTATTCGGTAACTCTCTAGAAAAAGCTCTAAGCTTTAAAATATGGATTTTTCTTTAAAAATAAGGGGTCTTTCTCATTGTCCAGCCACAGTGTTAGATGTTCTGGATACCTCCTTATCTAATAAAGTAGCAACTGGTAACTAGCTACATGTGGCTTTTTAAATTTTAACTAATTAAAATTAACTAACATGAAAAACTCACTTCTTTGGACATACTAGCCACATTTAAGAGCCCAGCTTCCCCATGTGGCTTTCATATTGGGCAGTTCAGTGGGAAGCTGCTTCATCACTGAAAAATCCCATTGGATGGTGTTGCTACAGAGGCTCTAAGTTGGGTCACTAACCAATAGATTTTTCTGTGCTTATTGTGGCAAAATCATTTGCCCCACCAAAAAATAATTGGCTGCTTTTTAAGTGAAATAATTAAAGAAAATTCAAGTAGTATTCCGAAGGTGGGTGGTCCAGATTGCTCTTTGTTGTGTGTTGTACCAGGATGTGGTTCCCTCTCTCTTTGGCCCTTCCTTCCTATAACATCAAGCACAGATGTGTCCAGTTGACAGAACAGCGGGAGTTCCAGGGCAAATGTTGGAAATAACTGGGACATCGTAGACATAAGATGCTTCAAACAGAGACATGTATCAACACACCTAGCTGCAAGGGAGGCTAGGAAATGTGGAGATTAGCTTGGTAACATGTGAAGGCTTAAAACTATTACATGGAGGGAGGGGAGAATGGGTTTGGGAGAAATGGGCAGTTTTTATTCTATGTTCAATATAAGGATATGATATTGAAATGAAAATTTATTTTACATGCAATTTAATATGGTATTGGGAGGATGATCTGTGGATGAAATTTAGATAGTGCTTGACCTGTCATCTGTTGGGTTGTCAGAAATGTCATGAGGTAGTTTTTCTGTGTTTTCTATGCAAAAATGCATCATGACTTTTCTGACAATCTCATAAGTATATGCTCATAAAATTCCAGTAAATGGACATATGGGCTTTTATCCACATGTTTTTTTTTTTTATTTATACATACAAGCTGGGGTACAAGCCAGAGCTGTGGGGCGGCGAGAGGGTTCACCAGAGACAGAGCGGGTAGCAGAACAGGCAGATCAGAAACACACTGCTGAGGGGAGCAGCGGGCGAGGCAGGAGAGGTCTGCCGCACCATGTGGGATTCTCCCCGGCCGGGCGTCGAACTTGCGTCGCCACTGTCGACAGCTCCACAGTGCAGCGCTTAACCGCTGCGCCACCGGGGAGGCCCCACATGGTTTTGTTCTTCCATTCACAGAGCTGTGACTTCCCATGTGCTTTACTCAATGGGCATGGGAATGAAGGCTTTGACACTGGCTATTTTAAGCAAAAGACTTGGTTGACTGAGACAGCGAAATATGCTTTAGAGGAATAGACTTGATGGCCCATAAGTGTTAGTAAATGATGTTTCTTTCTTGGGAGACTGAACCACTAAAGCTCTTGTAGGAAGCCCAAGACATTCTTTTCAAATTTTTGGATTTATATTATACTTTCCTTTTTCTCTTTAAGAATCAAAATGCTAACTGTCTTTGTGCATCTCTGTGTGTGATTTCTCAGTTTCTGCTGCTGATCCTTAGCTCTCTTAACCCAGACCTGGTAGGAGCATGGAGTGTTAGAATATACTGTGTAGATATACTGTGCATGTGTTGACTTCCAGCATGGAACCATAATTCACTCAGCTGCCCCAGTTTCCTTGTTTTTAAAAATAAGGCTTGTCTAAAAAATAAGGCTTTTCATACTTAGCTCATAGGCAAATTAAGGCATTTTTGATGAGTTAAAATTCCCAAAGTAGTTGAAAGTTCCTTGCACATTGTCAGTGACCTGTACATAGATAGGTACCTGTTCTCTCTATTTATGCAATTTAGGTCATCTTTACATGGAAAAGTAGAGAAACAGTCTCCCTTGGAGAATACTTGAAAAGACATCTCTTTTTCATATAGTTCCTAATAAACGATTCTGACATCATCCATTTTGAAAAATGCATTACCAAGCTTTCCTTTCATCACGGTACTTGAGAACGTCTTGCTCATATCCTTCCGTTTGCAATGAGATATGAAGCTGGAGAAATGCTGTCTCGTAGGCGCAGGACTGGAGTGAAGTTGGTGAGTTGTGGCTTAGCCCAGTCCCCTTGCTTCCTGGGGCAGCGCCTTTTCCTCTACATATCTGCATTGCTTACACTTTGTGCGTGCGCGCGCGCGCGTGAGTGTGTGTGTGTGTGCATGCACATGTATTTCTCCATCTATAGCAAGGGGCTGTATTGTATAAGCAAGGTACAGGAGACAGAATCACTAGATTCAGAAATATAAAATGAGTCCACAGAATGTGATGAGAAGAGACTTTTTAGCAATTGACTTTCACCAATCTGGATCTCACATGAATGATTCTGATCTATCGACAGCTCTCTGACTTACCTCTGAAAACAAGCAGCCTCTTTCCTGGGAAGTGCTACACAAGGTTATCTGAAGTATTTTAAGAGCACTAGAAAATACATCTCCTGCTGTTTTGGAGCCTGGGTACTGGGCTTGGGCTGTTGTGGAGTTGAAGACACACACATGGACACAAACACGGTGATTAGTTGTGAGCATGAAATCACCCTCCAAAAAGTAAAATGCTGTTCTCTGTGCTTGTTGAAAATGATGTGAATGTGGTGAAAGAGGCTGGGGAATGAATGAGATCATCTGAAGTGGGTGGGGTGCAGGAGGGACCCCGTGAGGGGAACCTGGATTTTGAGTTAATATGTGAAGTCAGAGGGACTTTGGCTTGGCAGCACTTCCTGCCAACGGGGCAGGATATTTGATGGGGGGGGGGGTGGTTGGGAGTAGTCCCTGGAGGGAGCGGCAGGCGGTGTGGCTGGACTGCAGCCAGGAACCTGGACCAAGAGGGCCCATGGAAGAGTCACACAGATTACCCAATTTTCTTATCTGCCAAATCCGCTGACGAGTATCTGTGACGGTAGCTCATTTGCCTACACCTGGTGTGGGGAGAGAAGCAGAGAGCCGGTTTGTGGGAACAAGAATTCCAAAGGCATCTTTAAGGGATGGTTGCCCTTAAAGTTTTGGTTAACATCCAGTCCTGGGAGGAATGATCAAGAAGCCATTTAATCAGTGTAAAACAATGAGTATCTCATGTTAGAATCTCAAAACAATTAGAGTCTTTATTCAAAACAGACCTAGGGCCCTCAGAGGCACAGGGCAGAAGCCTGCTGTTCCACTAGAGGGAAGCCTGCTAAAAACAAAACAAAACAAAAATGAAAAACAAAGACCAGCGAGTCTACAAATAGAAAAGGAACATTCCTGCATAAAATCAAACTCCAGCTAGATGAAGGGAGTTTGAGCATGTCTCATCAGGAACAGGAGACCTCGTAATCACATCTAGACGGAGAGATTAAGGGCGTCAGAATGTGTACCCCACTTAACTCTTCTGAGCCAGCCAGTCGCTTTCGAGTGCCTGTGAGTATCGTTTATGCCGTGGAAGAACTGTAGGCTTCCTAGAAAGTACTCAAAGCTGTTGTAAACTTCCCGGAGCACTTACAATGCCAGGACTCTGAAGTCTTTCCTGGGTTTATTTCAGAGTGAGTCTCTATTCTTCCCAGGCTGGGTGGGGCTGCGCGCAATCTCACTAACCATGGGTGTTGTGGAGCTCAGCAGATTTGTTGGCCTTTGCTTGTTATTAAGTGCCCTTTAGACTAGGTACACTTAAAGTTTTTTTAGAAGATTTTATTTATTTTATGCATACAAGCCGGGGCCCAGGCCAGAGGCGTGGGGCGGTGAGAGGGTTCACCAGAGACAGAGTGGGGAGCGGAACAGGCGGATCTACTGAAATACACTGCTGAGGGGAGCAGCGGGCGAGGCAGGAGAGGTCTGCCGCACCATGTGGGAATCTCCCCAGACCGGGTGTCAATCTCGCGTTGCTGCTGCCGACAGCTCCACAGCGCAGTGCTTTAACCTGCTGTACCACCTGGGTGGCCCGGTACACATAAATTTTTAAAATGTGCTGTTTTGGTTTTCTCCATCTTC
>PVIJ01018224.1:0-25000 GCA_004024925.1 Scalopus aquaticus | reverse complement strand
TTGTCAGTAATACTTGTTCATCCTGTCTGAATTTTAAAAATTCAGAAAACCTTCCTGAGTATTCTTATTTTTGTGGAAAAAATGACTTGAAGACATTCAATAAGAATCTGCCTTCCTTGATATTTAATATTGGAAATACAAGCAACCAAAACTTTGCTAATGATATAGTTTGAGAATGATGCTCAATTAACTAGATTTGACCAGACAATTTTAGGCAAATTGTCTTGGAAAAACTGCCCTGGTACCTGAATTATAGTAAGAAACAAAGGCCATTTCTTATCAAGCCTAGACCATTTGGTGTATTGGGGGGACTCAAATAGGAGAGGTATTCACTCAAATTTATAAGTATTTCATGTGATGACCAGTTTAGGTCAGTTTTTATTGTTGCTATTAACAAATTATCATGAACTTGGGAGGAGTTTTGAAACAACATATACACATTACAGTTATGTGGTTCAGAAATCTAAAATGTGTTTTTCTGTAGCGAAATCAAGTTATCCCCAAGTGTACATTCCTTTCTGAAAACCTCAAGGGAAAATTCATTTCCTTTTTAATTCAAATATTCAAGTATTCCAGAGCTGCTCATTCCTTCATTTCTTAATTTCTTGGCTGTTGAGCATTTTTCTCCATCTATACTCAGCAAGTGTAGATCAATTTCTTTCTTTTAGTTTTTTTTTTAATTAAAAATGTAATTACAATAAACTTAGATAAAATTTGCCTATTTAATAATTTTCGGTGTACAGTTGAGTAGTGTTATGTATATTCACAATGTTGCACAATCTCCATAACAATATATGTTTTTACAGTTAAAAGTGTATGTAAGAATGTTTTGATAATATAATTTTAACAGCATTTTAGTATTTTAAGTTTTCCCATTGCTTTCAACATATTTCTTCAAATTCATGATTTGTAGAAATTATTTTATGTATTTATTTTTTAAGTAACAGGCATGATATGAAGACAACCTAAATAACCCAGAACAGAAGAGTACATCAAATTGTGATGTATAAGCCCAATAGAATACTACTCAATGATCAAAAAAGATAAAACTCATACCATTTCCAGTAACATGGATAAAACTAGAAGGGATTATTCTAACTGAATTGAGCCAGAAAGAGAAAGATAAATAACATGTTTTCACTTAGATGTGGAATCTGGAAAAACCAAAGTCTCAGACAAAGAAAAACTATAAGACTGACCTCTGAAAGCAGATGATCACATTGTGGGGTTTAATTTAATTCAAATTAGTTTTTTACTGAGCTAACATTGGTTTACAACACTGTATATGATTTAGCAATACAGGATCACACTTTCAGGTTTATGTTATCATACCTCATCCATCACCAAGGCACAGAAATTCCTTCATTATAGATCATTGTGTGCCCTCTAGACTTTTCTCTGTCCAATCTTGCACCACTTTTGGTCATAAGTCAATGGTCAGATTTCTAGGATTTGTTATTGGTTTGTTTTATCTGATCCTTTGTTTTGTTTCTTTATATTCCAACTAAAATTGACATCTGGTATTTGTCTTTCTTTTGTTTTATATCATTTACCATAATCAATTTCCTGTTCCAGTTATGATGTCAAAAAAAAGTCGAGTTTATCTACTTTTTATAGTTGAGTATTATTCTGTTGTCTATGTGTATAACTCACCTTTTTGAATCCACCCATCAGTCTTTGGGCACTTAAGTTGTTCCCATACCTAGGTATTGTAAATAGTGATTTAAGGAAAATAGGGGTGCATATATCCCTTAAAATTAGTGTTGTTTGCATTCTCTGGGTCAATATCTAGGAGTGGAATTGCTGGTACATATGGTTGATTCATTTTAGTCTTTTAAGAAAACTCCATAATGTTTTCCATAGGGACTGAACCAATCTACATTTCTACCAACAGGGTACAAAGTTTCCTTTTATCCACATCCTAGCCAATACTTGTTTATTTCTTTATTTTTTTTTTATTGGCCATTCTCACAGGTGTGAGGTGGGATCTTATTGTGGTTTTGATTAACATTTTCCTGACCAGAGTGATAATGAGCATTCTTTCATGTATCAGTTAGCCATCTGTATGTGTTATTTGGAGAAGTGTTTATGTAGATCTGTCAGGTTTTCATTGAGTTATTTATTTTCTTTTTGTATGGGTTCTATATGAGCTTTCTGAATACCTTGAGTATCAACTCCTGGTCAGATATATGATATGCAAATAATCTCTCTGATTAAGTAAGGTGTCTTTTTGTTTTAGTCATATCTTATTTCACCTTCCAAATGAGTTTTAGTTTGATGTATTCCCAGTTGCTTATATTCTATTTTATTTGTGGCAGTTGGTGATTAATTGACAAATGCATCACAGAAATCTACATCATTCAGTGCTTTGCCTATGATTTAGACTATGTATTTTATAACTTCCAGTCTTATATCCAAGTCTTATACATTTGGGATTAATTTTGTGAATGATGTAAGATAGTGCTCTAGATTCATTCCATTGCATGTGGCTGTCCAGTTTTTCCAAAACCATTTATTGAATAGACTTTCTGTTCTCCAATGTATTCCCTTGGCTCTGCTGTCATAGATTAACTATTCATATTAATGTGGGTTTATTGCTGGCTTCTCCATCTTATTCCATCGATCTGTATCACTGGTTCTGTTCCAGTATCTTAGAGTTTTGATTCTTATAGCTTTGAATTATGTTTTGAAGTCTGGGAGTGTAATACCACCATTCTTCCCCTATTTTTGTCAGAATTTCTTTGGTTATTTGGGGTCTTTTGTTGTTACGTATGAATTTCATGATGTTGCTTTGATGGAACTCCATTGAAGAATGTTATTAAAACTTTAATAGGGATTGCTTTGAATATGTATATTGCTTTGGGTAAGATGGCCATTTTAACAGTATTAATTCTTCCAATACAAAATAGAGAATATCTTTCCTTTTCTTCATATCCTTTTATGTTTCTTTTAACAATTTTTTCATTGTGGTTGCCATTGTAAATATATAGCACTGTTTCTGTTAAGTTTACTCCTAGGTATTTAATTTTCTTTGATGCTATTGTAAATGCAATTGTTTTCTTCTAGTTCGTTGTTTTCATTTAGGAACATGACTGATTTTGTTTATTGGTTATGTAGTCTTCTACTTTGTTGAAATAATTTATTGTTCAATTCGTTTTCATTGTAGATTTTAGGATTTTCTAAACACAAAAATGAATATCATTATGTCACCTGCAAATTATGATAGTTTTATGTCATATTTCCTTATTTCTTTGGGATCCTTTTCACCTTGCATAGGTGTCTGCACATTTGAAGAAACAGCCACTTCTTTCAGAGTTTATGCTGTGAACTTGGTAAGGAAGACCTTCACCAGCATGAAATTATGTGGGAGCATGCTGTGACTCCAAGTATAGTGGTATGAGGCACCAAATACTAGGGCATGTTATGACTCTGGGTCTGAGGCATAGTGTCTCCTCACTCAGTCAGCCATATCTTGCACAGTGCAACAACATAATCATTGGCAAGCACTGTAGGAATATGCAGTGACTTTGAGGTCTATTAGGTTCCTCTGCAGCCCCTTCAGTTAAGAATCTGGGTATGTGGCAGGGGTAGCCAGATCACACTGTGAAAACAGGTGGCTGCAGGAGCAACTGCCATTACCTCTCTGTAGCAGTGGCCACCTGCAGATACATGACCAGCTGGAGTGCTTGGTCCAGCAATAGGATTAAGCCAACTACAAGTAGGAGCCATTGCTGGAGTCCTAGCTGTTGGAGTGTACCTGTATGACAGAGGGGCTATCAGCCAGCAGGTATATGAAAGTAGGTGCTAGCCATGGGACTAAAGCATGCAGGCACATAGCTGGGTGGATTTGCAATAAGCCTGTAAGTTTGTGTGGATCAGTGACAAGCCTGGGCCCACAAGAAGTTGTGGAGCTTGGCTTTTTTAGAGTTTACTTGTGATGTTACGGAATTTTGCTTCAATGGGATGCCTAGTAGTGGGTGTATGCCAGAGGACCATATGCTGGTGCATACACATGCACATACGCACACACACACACACACAAACACAGGCACGCACATGCGTGCACACACACACACACACACACCCCTGCTGAAGACTGAGCTGTTACCTGGTGGGGACCACAGATTCAAGAGCAAGGTCAGGGAAGCTTATATCTGTGAAGAATACCTCTTGCATGTAAAAACTCAACAATGAAATCTGCAGTGCATACATGGTCACTATTTTGCCTGTTGATTTCCTCAGTAGTGATTGTCAGTTAGGTGCTTTGTAGGGCAGTTGATTAAAGCCCCTGAGGAGGACCTCAGAGAACACACTTTAGAATCTGTGGCATCCACATAAAGTGTGATGGTCCTAGTGGTGAAGACTACCGGGGTCTTCTGCAGAGCAAGCAGCTGGGGACCATGTTCATTCCCATCATGTGGTTGAGATAGCCTCTGTCCTTCCTTCATAACTGGACTTTTGTGATGTTTCAAGACTATCTTCATTCATGGAATTTTGTCTAATGGAAAGCTCATTTTTCCATTAGGTATGAAATCTGATTTTTTTGTGAGGGCTGAAATATGGTATCTTATGCTCCTCCATTGTACTGATGCCACTCCGTGGGTCAATATTTTGTCACATTGTGTGACTCAGATCCTCTGTATATCACTCCATCTTTCACCTATATGGACCCTTACGATAACTTTGGGTTCATGTGGATAATCCCGGATAGCCTTACCTTTTTATGGTCAGTTGATTCACAACCTGAATTCCATCTGAAAATAAAATTCCTCTTTTTCATATATGGTGACAGTCATTAGTTCCAGGGACTAAGATGTAGATATGTTTGGGGTGAGGGGACATTATTCTTCATAACATGCCAGCTCTTATCTTGCCATCTGGAATATGAGGCTCAGATCTCAAAATTGCTGATTCCCACTGCAATGGAGATATTTCACTCACTTCTCAAGTCAACAGTTATATGATTGTATTGGAGGTGAATCCACACAACAAAAATGCAAGTATACAATTCAATTGTTAGTAAAAAGGGAAATAATAAACATCGCTAAGATAGGAAAAATGGTATCAGCTCAAGATCTGCCAAGTTTGGAGACTGGAACTTCCTTTGCTGGGTCAGCTAGTTGGTGAGGGGAATGCTGCTTCTGTAAATAGTTTCCTGTGATGGATGCCAATACCTGGAGAAGGCTTTGAAAATCGCAGGCATGGAGTCCAGAAAGGGTTCAGATTGGCTTAATTCTGGACATATATTTATATTTATTTTGAGAAGTATATTACCAGGATTACCTGTCAATATTAATTTGAACTTCACTTCTCAGCACAGTTTATATCTGTCCGTGCTATTTGCATGTCTCTTTATCAGTATCTTCCTAAACAAGTGATTTTCTTCTTAATTTATAATTTAATTCACTCTATTTTATTTGCCTTCCTGTTTCTCCATCAGCCAGGTTCATTAAAGTATCAATACATATAACAGCTTCTATCCTTATGAAGTTTTAACAGTTCTGAGTTTTTTTAATGAAAACATCTATTAAGGCAAATTTAAGAATTTAAGATTGGTGTGGTAAAGTACTATTCTTTCCCATTTGTAAATAATCAAGTCAAACCTAATGAACTAAGTTATCTTTTGAAATCAGTTATAATCTTTATTTGAGATTCCTTTTGAAAATAAGGTTACACTAGAGAAAAAAAAAATGTTTCGTGTTGCTAAACTATGTATCACCAATAGTATACTCTTCTGGATTATCCAACTCTAGCACTGCAAATTGTCATTTGAGCTATTTTGTACCTCCTAATAAATTGAAGGTAACTGACAGATGGTCAAACTATCTTACCTGGTGGAAATTCAAGTGACTCCGATCATTTTGTACCTCACTATAAATTGAACTGAATCCAACTTCTCTGTCCAAGTTATCAATCTGTAACAAATTTTCAATTTTACCTATTTTCTCTACTATCTGTCAAAACTTTTCTGAACTCACTTTTCCAGTCTTTCTTTCTCCCATCTGACTCATTGTCACAGAGAAGTACAAAACCTCCTCATATTTCTATACTGACTCTGTCTTACCTTGTGAATTGCTCTTTTCCTCAGATCTGAAATTCTGCAAACTAAAGCCTACTTACTTGATATAAACCATGATACTCATCACTGCAACAGATCATGCATGGGTCGGATTTCTTCCTGGACAAGCTTCTTTCTAGACCATAAAAGGCAGTTTGATCACACACTTGGGTCATGTGTACAATAAGTAATAAATACTGTGGTCAACAGCACTGAAAACAACACTTTTTTAGCTCTAGAAATTCAATAACTCAAGTAACAGTGCTGGATAGCAGCCTCTTATAATCAACTAGAGTAGTTAATTTTAGGATTCAACACCAGACTCATTAATGTAGTTTTATATTAATAATTTTCATTTTAGGCATGCCTTTTGTAAGATACCTGATCACCAGGACAACAAATCTTTGTCAGGACAAAGGTACTCAACTTTGAACCACTAAACATATGGTTGAAGTAGTTTTACAGAAAAGAAATAATCCTTCATAGATTATTTTTTGTATGCTGCTTCATACCTTAATTAGGAGGTTTATGATAAACTCAGAGTTGTAAATTAATTAACATTTGTCTTAAACAAAAGGGAGTATTGACATGATGAACATAGTCGTGATCATCATAAAACTCACAGATGGCCCCTTTATTTATTTATTTGCCTCTGTAAACTCCAGATCTTCTTCCTTTTATTTGAGACACTTCTCATTAATGAGCATTTCCCTCATCCTATCACCTGAGTAAAATCGTGTCCTGTCTAATGACTTTTATCTTTCACAGTCTGAATGTTCTATAGTGTACATTTTCAACAGTGGATTAATCATTATGTAATAATAACAATACATTTATTACAATGAAAATGATGATGATAATGGGCCTCCCTGGTGGTGCAAGGGATTAAGTCTCAGCACTATGAAGCTATCCACAGCCACTGCAGCACAAGTTCAACCACCGGCCAGGAAGTTTCCCGTATGGCGCAGCAGACCTCTCCAGTCTCACCCACTGCTCCCCTCGGCAGTGTTGTTCAGTCAATTTGCCTGTTCTGTCTGCTCCCCACTCTGTCTCTGGTAAATCCTTGTACCCCCCCATCCTCTGGCCTACACCCCAGATCTTGTATACATAAATAAATCTTTAAAAAAAAGAAAATGATGATGATACCCATATTGTGCTTATTCTTTTCCAAGTGTTATTTTCATCATGTCATATATATAGTGATTTAATCCTCACTGGAAGTCCATGAAATAGAAACTATTTATTAATATCTACATTTAACCAATGAGAAAACCCAAGAAAAAAATAAATAAGTAGCTCAAAGTCACAGAGTTAATAAATTGTTATAACCAGGATTCAAATACTAACAATTTCAATAATCTATAAGGATGGGTAAGTCCTTAGAATTATACAATCATTTAAAACTGAATAGGCAAAGATTAGAAATTCTGAGCAAGAAAGGAAATTGAAACAGCAATCAAAAGTCTCCAAAAAACAAAATTTCAGGATCATCTGGCTTCACAAGTGAGTTGTACCTTACCTTTCTGCTTTCCCTAATACTTATCCTGCTCCAACTGTTACCAAAATAATAATAATAATAATAACAATAACAATAATAATAATAATATTAAATGAAAAAGAAAGGATAATTCTGAACAAATTTTATGAGGCCAACATTAATATCAAAATCAAAGACAACACACAAAAAGAAAATGTATACTTAATTTTAGTGAATAGATATAAAAATCCTCAATAAAATTATAGCAAACTGAATACATTAATGCATTAATAACATCATATCTACCTTAGATTCATATCACAAACACAATTGTGATTCAATATCACTGGTCAACAAATTTTTACAAATGTCATGTTACTGAATTAAAATTAGTCATTTCCTATCAATTTGTATGTGTTCAACACGGCTATGACAGTCAAATTCTAATTTTGGCTCTATTTTTTTTTGTAATCTGCAATAAATTGATGTATACATCACAAAATGCATGCCAACAGTAGTAGGCCTACAGTTAATACCTGTAAAAAATCAAGTTACTTCTCAGATTTCTTCGCTTTTTACAGCTTTTCAGGAATAGAATAGATGGAAGACAATTTCCATTGTGCAAAAGCACAGCCTTAAAACTCAGTTTTGAAGAGTCTAGAAATAGTCTCCATTCTTGTGGGCCATGAGTGATTTCTAAGGGATTCATAAAGCCCTCGATATGGGAACAGAATACCAGAGTACTTTCCTTTCTGAAGAAAGGCTCCAATTGCTGGTGGCCCTTTCAATACAAAGTAATTGTGATATCTTCTAGAAGATTCCATTGTTGGAGTATTGATACAAGCAATTCTGCCTTGTTCTTGGATAAGTCCAAATCACGAACTAAGTCATTTAGTTCTCCCTGTGTTAGTCTGTGTGGGGTTGATGATGCACCACAGTGAAAGTCTGGATCACTGCATGCTGATGGAACAGGAGAAGAACAGGTCGGCTCACCCTTGTCTTCATCAGATGAATCAAGAGAATATTCTGCTGGAGGTTCTGGAATAGAAAATCCCTCACCATGTGGAACTGGTCTCAGTGCAGACAGAATGTTTGGGCAAACTCTTCTTGGCTTCTTTTCCTTTGTTATTCTGCCAGAAAGAGGAGGAACCAAGCAGAAGTAACAGTATTTGATGTGGTTGCTTGGCTCTCTCCATACCATGGGGACTGCAAACGGCATTGATGGTCTTTTGCCATTTAACAACTCTGAAAGCTGTGTTGTTCATGTAGCACAGCATATATGTGGGGCCAAGGCTTGTCTTGGTCACCAACCTTGCATCTCAAGTCAAGATGATAAGCTTTCTTCACTTGAGAAGTGATGCTTTTCTCCTTGTTGGCAAATGTCCCTTCCCACATATAAAGCAGAAATTGTCCACACTATTAATGCACTTTTGAGGCATTCCTGTTCTGTATTGTGCCTAAATGGATAAAATAATAACAGTTCTATGGACCAGTAGTTTAAACTGTCTCACACTAAGTCTGAAATATTTTCACTGCTCAACCATTCCGACAGGGCTTTCTAAAGTGCACTGCTGACATCAGCTTACTTCAGCAGCTGCCTGGCAGTAGTATTGCATTGCATCAGAAAATGATGCAATCAACTCTGGATAATATGTGCATGATGGTATTATGCAATGTGATGCAATATGACATCATTCTAGACTGGTTTAGGATATTGTTGCAGTCCTGCTGGATAAATTTATACAGTGAAACATATAAAATGAATTATATGAAATATCTTCAAAATGAGAGCTAATAAAAAATTTTCAGGGTTATATTCATATTCAGCATATCAAGATACTACAGATTAGCCCTTTTTTAAGTCAGTAACAATCTCACTGTTGACTAATGTATCTGAAAATCAAACTACATCATTCATTACATCAATATGAAGAAAATTAAAACAGTATGATCATACCAATAACTGCAGAGAAACATTTCATAAGATCCAATATCCATTTAGGATGGTTAAAAAAAAAAACTGGATATAAAGGCAAGAGACATACCATAAATAACAATAGTCTTCAGGAAACCCAAGCTAATATTATTCTCATCGGTAAAAAGCTGAACACTTCTGCTCTAAGATCTGATACAAGACAAGGATAACTGCTCTCACCATTATTATTCAGTATACTATTAGAAGTCATAGCTAGCCAAATAGAAAAGGGAGGATAGCAAGAGAATCAGAATTGTGAAAGTAAAACTGTTATTATTTGTATTATCATTAGGATAATACACACAAAGAGCCCTCAAGATGTCACAGAAATAATAACAAAACAATCATTTTACTAAAGTAGCAGGGTATAAAATCACCAAAAAAATAAAGAAAAAAAACTCAATTGCTTTTTTTTTAGATTTATTTATTTATGCACACAAGAACTCGGGTGTAGGCCAGAGGGGTGGGGTGGTGAGAGGATTCACCAGAGACAGAGTGGGGAGCAGAACAGGCATTTTGAGCAACATATACTGCTGAGGGGAGCACCAGGGGAGACAGGAGAGGTCTGCTGTGAACTTGTGGGAATCTCTCCGGCTGGTCGTAGAACTTGCAGCTCAGCGACTGTGGATAGCTTCGTAGGCTGAGACTCAACCTATTGTGCTACCAAGGAGGCCCTCAATTGCTTTCTTATAAACAAACAATGGGTTAGAAGAGAAAGAAATTAAGAAAGTGAACCCATTTACAATTACACCAAAAAAACAAACAAAAAACCCTACAAATAAACCTAACAAAGGAGGGATCTATAAAAGAGAATTACCACCAGTGTTAGAAGAAATAGAAGAAAACACAACGAAATAGAAAAATATCCCCTGCTCATGAACTGGAAGAATCAAGATTGTCAACATGACCGTGCTACCCAAGACTATATACAGATACAATACAATCCCAATTAAAATATCAATGACATATTTCAAAGAACTGGAACAAATATCATTGAGATTCATATGGTATCACATAATACCTTGAATAATCAAAGCAACCTTGCTCAAAAGAGAATGGAGTTAAAAATCTGGATTTCAATTTATGTTATAAAGTGACAATAATCAAGGCAGCCCAGTACTGGAAGAAAACTGGCAGGTCAAAAAATGGAACAGAGTTGAGACACAAGAAATAAATGCACACCTCTATGAACAGCCAATTTATAACAATGGGACAAAAAACATACAACGAAATGAAGAAAACCTCTCTTTAATGAATGCTATGAAAAAAACTGGAAAGTTGCAAGCAAAGTAATGAAATTTGACCTATAGCTCACACCATACACAAAAATCAATTCAAAATTAATAAAACACTTGGCTATAAGACATGAAAGCATAAAATACATAGGGCACTTATGCAAAAAACTTTACCACATAAACTTCAGTGGTATCTTTAGAGATTTGTCTCCAAAAGTAAGAAAAACATAATACAACATAAACAACTGGGATTACATCAAACTAAACTTTTGCACAGCAACCAAAACTGTCACTAAAGCAAAATCATGCCCTATTGAATGGGAAAAAAGCATTTTCACACCATGTTTAACAAAAGAATTATATCCAAGATATGAAAACAACTCATACTGCTCAATCAATCAATAAATAACCTAGTAAAACAAATTGGCTGAATAACTTAATTTGTTCTTCTGCAAAGAAGGCATACAGACTCTGAACAAACGCATGAAAAATGTTCATTAACTCTGACCATCAGTGAAATACAAATAAAGACCACAGTAAGATACCTTCTCATACCTATCAGAATAGTCCACATCAAAAATACCAGAAACAGCAAGTGCTGGAGAGGATGTTTAGAAAGGTGAATTTTCTTACACTGTTGATGGAGAGCAGTACAGAGATGTCTCAAAACATTAAACATGAATCTACCATTTTACTGAGTAACTCTACTCCTAGGCATATATCCAAAAATCTCAAAAACACTAGTTCAAAAGGAAACATGCACTCCCATTTTTATTGCAGCTCTATTTACCATAGCTAAACCATGGAAACAAATTAAGGGCCCCAGAACAAATGAGTGAATCAAGATGTGGTATATACACACATGGAATACTATTCACAATCACAAAAAGATAAACTCATCTTTTTGCAGCAACATAAATGCAGCTTGAATGGATAATGCTAAATGAAATAAGCCAGGGAGCCTCCCTGATGGTCTAGGAGTTAAGTCTCAGCGCGACCACCATGACATCCCAGCACAATGGCGAGAGTTCCATCCCCAGCTAGGGAGCTGACCCACATATGGTACAACAGACCTCTCCAGTCTCACCTTCTGTTCCCCTTAGCAGTGTATTTTAGTAAATTTGCCTGTTCTGCTCCCCACCCTGTCTCTGGTGAATCCTTTCATCACCTCCCACACCTCTGGCCTTCACCCCATTCATTCTATGCAAAAATAAACAAATAAAATCTTAAACAGAAAAGAAGTCAGAGGGAGAAAGATAAATACCAGATGCTGTCACTAATATGTGAAGTATAAAGTAATTAAATTAATAGTTAGATAATGACATGCTTAAAAACTAGCCTTGATAGCTGACTACAGAACTGAAACACCAAGGGTGCAGGGTGTCGGGGAGGGGAAAACATAGATGGAGAGAATCACCTTGGTCTGTGGTGTTGGGTTAAGGGTGATTTGGTGGTGGATACACTATGGTGGTAGTATTTGATGAGGGTTCCCCACTGTTACCTCAGTTAAAAATAAATTGAAAAAATATAATAAATAAAATCTTAAACTCAATGAAAATTAAAATTATAGGCAATACAAAACCCATAAGAGATATTAAATGGTCCTTGTTTGAATAGGATTGTAATTTTTAATAAGTTTACATTATCCATATATTGATATAAATATTCCTCAAATTATGTAATTAATATTTTATTTCATAAGGTTGTATAGGTAAATTGTGATGAATGAATATTTTAACTACTTGCTACTTAATGGAATGTGATGTTTATATGAAATATAGAATTCTGTACTAAAATAATCATGTCTTAAAAAATAAAAAAAGAATAAACAAAGTTAGTTGTTAACCAATTCATCATAATATTGCTTCCTGCTTTTTATTTAGAATCTCTGTTTTCAGTAAACTATATTTTCTCTTTTGATACTAATATTTGTATAAATGTTTCTGATTGAGTATTCTTCCTTATAGGAAAACAACAGCTATAAATAGTAAGTACTATTTATTTATCCTACAATTAAATTTATCTCTGACTTATTTATATATCCACTAGCTACATGCTTGAGTTATCTCAACCTTCTTCTTGTGTGTTATCAGTGTTAACCTTCAGATAACACTTGCTCATATAGTCAAATATCTAGGACATATTTAAAAAGTAGAAAACTCCTACAGGGAAAGGTAACAGCTTATGTGTACCTAACTCTCACAGTAACTCAGAAGATTTTTGTGTTCCCACCAACTATACTTTTGGCTGAATGGCCCAACACCTGTCCCAGTTTTAGTCACCCCTACTGAGCATGTTCATGCTTGACTCACCCCACAAATTACTGCATTTCCTTGATGTTAAGTTTCCAAAAAGAAGCTTTCTGGATTATACATATTCGAGTTATAAAGTGTAGTAACTTTTACACACACACACACACACACACACACATATATATGTATATGCAAATGCATTGAAAAACTAACCTTGCTTTCATAATCAAATAAACCAGAAAGCAGCATCTTCTATTATGTTTATAGTTGGGTTTCTTGATTTTAAGGAGCAGAAACACATTTTATCCCAATCAAGCAAATGGATTTTATTAGAAAGATATTTGAAACACAGAATCCAAGAGAGACGAGAAAATCAGACTTACAATTATAGAAACTAATGTCTCTAGAACCTACAACAATGACATATATCATACACATGACCTTTGACTAAATTAATATAAATACTCCCTTTATATATCCATTGCCTCAGTACCTACTACCTTATATAATAGCTCCAGCTTTCAACAGAAAAGTTACAAGAGATGCCAAAATGCAAGAGAAAACAAAACAGTCTGAAACTGCAATCCAACTTTCAGACTAGACTCAGGTATGACATAGATATTGATAGTATGAGACATATATTAAATAAATATAATTAATATGCTGAAGGCTCTATAATGGAAAGACACTCAAATGTTCAAGATCAAGTAGGTAATTTCAACATCAAGATAGACTTTATCAGAAATAATAAAATTGAAATATTAGAAATTAAAAATACAGTAACAGAAATGAAAAATGACTTTGATGGACTCATCAGTAGACTCAAACGAACAAGGAAAGTATGAGTGAATTTGAAAATAAGGCAATTGGAAGCCTATAAATCAAGAGACTAAATTAAAAAGCAAAATAAAATGGAGCATACATGGCCTCTGGTATAATATCAAATGGTATAGCATATTTTAATTGCAATACAAGAACGAAAAGAAAGTGAGAACAGAGCAGAAAAAAATATTTGAAAAAGAAATATGGCTTTAAAATTTCCTCAATCAGAGACATACAACAAACCACAGCCACAAAGATACCCAGACTTCCAACCAGAGAACAAGAAGAAGAAGAAATACCAACACAACAAACAAGCTAAGCATATCATATTCAAACAACAAAAGAAATAATGAAACAGAAAATTTTGAAGGATGCGATTAAGGGTAGAGGAGGTACCATCCATATAAGGAAAGAAGATAAAATTTCTCATTAGCAGCTATGCAAGACAAACAAACAAAGGCATAAGGACTTTAAAATTTTTAAAGAAACAAACTCTTATCTGAGAATTTCACATCAGAAAAAAAAAATCTATATAACCTTAATAATGAAGAGTAAATAAAGATTTTCTGGAGGGGGGGGAGGTAAATTGATAGACTTTATTGCCAGCTGATGGATCCTTACATTCATTGACAGCTGATGGATCCTTACATTCATATAAAAAATGTGTAAATCTAAATCAATTAATTGAATATAAACCATAAAACAATCTTTTTCTTATTGGA
Source organism: Scalopus aquaticus (assembly GCA_004024925.1). Classification (NCBI taxonomy): domain Eukaryota; kingdom Metazoa; phylum Chordata; class Mammalia; order Eulipotyphla; family Talpidae; genus Scalopus; species Scalopus aquaticus. The sequence continues at coordinate 10,459 of PVIJ01018224.1, read as the reverse complement.
GTTGCTCTCTTTATTTAAAATTTTGTTTGCTGAAGTAATGATGCTTTACACACTGCATATTTTAGGGATATAGGATCAAACCTCTGCAAATGTAGGCTATCATCACATGCCCATCGGTAAAATCCCCATCATATTCCACCACAGTGCTCTGGGACTCTGCCCCCTCTGTTGCCACCCCCTCTCCCCTTCTGGTAGCCTCAGTGCTGCAATCGGGTTTCTAGTGTTTATTTTGTCTGTTGCGTATATATACATTTTTTTCCCTTACAATGTTGTTAATTTTTTGGACAGTATAGTTCCTGTAGCTCTCTCACTACAACAGTACCTGTGACCCATCACCACAGTCCCTTTGTTCTTCCCTCCCCCGTTATGACCCTTTTCCCTCCACCTCCTATCTGTGTGCCTCAGAACTATGGTTTTGACTTTTTCCTGACCCTTTGTATATTCCATATACAAGTGAAATCACCCAATCTGTTTGTCTGTTCCTTTACTCTGCTTTTTATAGTGGACATATAAGTGAGTTATCCAATATTTATCTTTCTCCTTCTAAATTATGTTATTTAGTTTATTGCCCATCAGTTCCATCCATATTCCCCAAAATGGCAAAAATTCATCATTTTTTTTTATAGCTGAGCCACACTCCCTTTTGTATACAAACCACATCTTCATTTACTCCTCTGTCTTTGTGCAATAGGTCTTTTCCATGGATCTTCTACTAAATTGTGAGACAGTAAACATAGGAGTTCATATATCACCTCAAATTAGTGTTTTTGTATTTCTCGGGGATGCCTAGGAGAGGAGTGTCTGGATTATATTTTTGATCAGTATTTAATATTTTCAGAAAGCTCTGTGATGTTTGCCATAGCGGTTGGACTATCTACAATCCCACCAACAGTGTCTGTTGTTTCTTTTTCTTCACATCCTCACAAACATATTTTGTTTCTGGTATTTTATAAAAGCGGCAGTCTCACAGGTGTGCAGTGGAATTTCATTGTGGTTTTGATTAAATTTCCCTGAAAAGTGATATGAACATTATTCTATGTGCCTTTGACCATCTGTACATCTTCTTTGGCAAATTGCCTATTTAGTTTCCCTGCCTATGTTTTGATTTGGTTAATTTCCCCTTTTTAAGTTGTATAATTTTGATTTTTGCAGATTTTGGATATTGATTCCTTGTTGGATGTATGATGTGCAAATATTTTCTTCCATTAAATAAGGTGCTTTTTTTTAAGGTTTATTTATTTATGCATACGAGCTGGGGTGCAGGCCAGAGGTGTGGAGTGGTGAGAGGATTCACCAGAGACAGAGTGGGGAGCATAAAAGGCAGATTGACTGAAGTACATTGCTGAGGGGAGCAGTGGAGGAGGCAGGAGCGGTCTGCTGCACCATGTGGGAAGATCCCTGGCAGGGGATCAAACTCATGCTTCTGTAGCTCTGCATAGCTTCATAGTGCTGTGACTTAACCCCTTGCACCAGCAGGGAGTCCCAAGGTGTGTTTTTGTTTTAATGACAATTTCCATTGCTGTGCAGAAGAGTTTTTGATATAGTCTCATTTATTTTGCTTTTGCTTCCCTTGCTGTTGGTATACAGTCTCCAAATATACTCCAAAAGCTATTGCTGTAGAATGTTTGCCTTTGCTCACTTCTATATATTTTCTAATTTTAGGTCTTGCATATAGATGGTAAACTATTTTTAATTAATTTTGTACATAGTATGAGATAGTGGTCTAGTTTATTTTTTTTCAAGTGGCTGTCCAATTTTCCCAACACTAAACTATCCTTTTTACATTTGTGTTTTTAAAAGGCAGTTATTTAAAGCAATAACAGTGCAGTATATTGGGGTCTTTTAACATATGTAAATACTTTATTAACAAATACAATTTTTAACTATGACCTAGAATTCTATTGCTGTGACAACCTAATAGCATCTCTAAAATACCAATGATGGGAACATATGTCCTTGACTTGTTAGTTAATATAAATTCATCATTTGTCTTGGATTTATTTGAAAGCTTTATTCCATTAGTTCTTTCCCAGAACTTGTTCTCATTCTAATTAGATCATTCACAATCTGCAAGTATAACTCTCTTGAAGCAACACATTCATTCCTTCTTGGAATCAGTGAACATTTTTTGACATGACACAAATAGTAGACAATTTCTGAAAAAACAACTTTAGTTTCTATATAACATGTTCTGTATAATGCTTTCAAAGAACAGTTTATTTTCTTCAGATGAATATAAAATATTATGATATGTATAATATGTAAATATATACATTATATAATATGTAAAAATGTTTTATTGAATAAAGTTTTAACAAGATACACATTACAATACAGATTTTAAGCATAGTTTGTTATATTGATGATTTAGAAACAATCACAGCCTTTCTCCATCAATTAGCTGTACATCTTGATTAATCTGTGTTTTATGGAAAGCATAATTATAAAGTAATTACAAAAAATCAAAATGTCATTAACTTTGCTCTCTGTGGATTTAGCAGCCTAATGAGTCATCTAAATTTTAGAAATTTCCTTGAAAATCAATCAACATATGAAGGAAAATCAAACTTGTACATATAACCAGTGTCATTTGTTCTCTTAAAATCATTTTCCCAAAACCATCTTCTACATTATTTTACTAGTTTTTCATGTCTATGTGATCTCTAGTTTTATTTTGAAATTATTAGGTTTCTGTTACACAGCTGACCTAGATTTTCAATTTGAACTTGCATACATTGTGTGTTTGTATACAATGTTTTCCTTGCTTAGAAACAGCAAAATCTTGTCATGCAATGTAGAAGTATTATAGTTTTTCATAAGTATTATAGTCTCAAGATGCCTGGAGTAAATATATCCACTAGGAATATACTAGATGCTCATGTAACAAAAACCTCATAAGTAAAATACACCCTTAAGCAGTCATTCATGATGTTTGTGTGGTTGTGGCAAATTTTACTGAGGTATGAAGAAAGAATTATTTTGCAAACTATAAAGATCTATATGATCATGTGTGTATCTCTGTGTGTGTGTGTGTGTGAGTGTGTATAAATTGAACATATTTTATTTACTTTATAGATGTATGTTCCTGCTCTGTTTCCCCAAATTGCATTAGTTCTATTTCCTCAAGAAAGTTTAGAACTATTCTTGCCCTAGAATTCTGTTCTAATGAGGAAATATGTTTTTCTTCAACCATGAGCCATGTACCTGACATGTTTATTTTTTTCCATTCCCTCTTTTTTGAAAGTCTGTGGGATAACTGCAGTTAATTGCAAGCATATCAATTGTTTGTCATGCCATGGTAAAGTAATGACTAATATTTTTTAGTGACTACTATATGCTTGTTTTCTACAAAGTTTAATATTTTCACCCTCACAATAACCTTACAATTATATATTTTTTTGTTTTCAATTATAGTGATACATGCAAGGTCAGAGAATAACTTATCCAAGATCACAAATTCAATAATTGAAAAAACTGTTGCTAAATTAAATAGGATTTCCCATTAGATTTATCTGTCTGACTCCAGGTCATTAAAGACTAGTTAGATTATACTGAATATCTCTTGTTTAACGATATAGAGAAGTGTATAATATGTTTTGAAATTATATTCATCAAAGACATAAAAATCAAGAGAATTGTGGCACTTAATTGGGTAAATGTCAATTATCTCAATGTTGCATTTATGTGGAAGAGCTTTTCCTCTGACAGTGCCAGATAATGAGAAGTCTACATTTTATTGTCTGATTTGCTTGTGTCTGTGCATCATTTTGATCTCCAAATGGCATTTCATTATTTGATTAATTTTCATTTGCTAATAAAATTAGAAGTTCCAGAATTTAAAAACTTAGGGTGATTTGCTTCATGCCAACGTATTTCCAAGTTTTCATTTTAAAATGGCATCGTTACATTACTACATCAGAGAATGTGCTTTTGTTTTTATTAATTTTTGTACTGGTTCAGAGTTGCTGTTTTTTTTTTTTTTTCCAGTTTGATCTGGGCTCAATGAAATTCATCTGGAATATCTTTTTCTCCCTTTTAACTTTAACCTCAGTCAGGCTTTTAAGCTACTTAAACCCTTCTCTTGTCAGTGTTTATTTAAATTAACCCTCACTTCAAATTACATTTCCTGTTTTAAAAATACAATGAGAGCCCCCTTGGTTGTGCAATGGTTAAGCACAGCACTATGAAGTTATCCAGAGCCACTGCAGCACCAGTTCAATACCCAGACACGGAAATTTCCATACTGCGAAGCAGACCTCTCCTGCCTTGCCTACTGCTCCCCTCAGCAGTGTACTTCAATCAATCTGCCTGTTCTGCTCCCCTCTCTGTCTCTGGTGAATCCTCTCATCACCCCACACCTCTGGCCTACACCGCAGCTTGTATGCATAAATAAATATTTTTTTTTTAAAAAATAAAAATACAATGAGATGCCTTACAATATTAGATAAAATGTGCTTTTCCACATACGCTGTCTTTACCTGTAAGTATTTAAAATGTTTAATCTTTTATTACTTTTATTACAGGTGTGAATCAGTAATAACTTTGCTTTCCTATTATTGTCTTCTTTTATCGTAATTTCCCTCTCTCCATCTTCTTTATACTTTTGCATCATAACTTTTGAACAGTAATTTAATCAACCAATATCAGATGATGAATATTGAAGAAAAACTTTTGAAGTTAAGATTGGGAAATACTAGATGATTTGAAGAGTGACTTTTAAGCTAAATAAATAAATAAATATATATAGTTTCTTTTTTTTAATCTGTGTTTATTTTTTAATCACCCTTGCTTATTTTTTCACAATACAGGATTTCTTCCCTCAGCTGTAGTCATCATAGTTTTCCCACAACTAGTGCCCCCAGTCCTACATCACACTCCACTGTGCTTCCTCCTCCCCTCATTCTCTACTCTCCTCCTCTTCATCCCTTGCTCCTCCCCTCCAAGGTATCTCAGGTCTATGGTCTATTTTCAAATACCAGTTTTACAATTTGTTTTTGTTTTATTTTTATAGAATCTCCATATAAGTTTAACCATCTGGTATTTGATTTTTATAGATTCTCCATATAAGTTTAACCACCTGGTATTTGTCTTTCTCTCTCCTTCTGGTTCACTTCACTTAGAATAATCCCTTTCATGTCCATCCATGTTGCTGCAAATGACATGCGTTTAACTTTTTTGATCACTAAGTTATATTTCATTGTGTATATGTAGCACATATATGCACCACTCATCTGTTCTGAGACATTTAGCTTGTTTCCATATCTTGACAATTGTAAAATGAGAAAATATTTGCACACCATGCATCTGATAAGCACTTAATATTGAAGATCTAAAGCACTTATACAACTCAACAACAACAAAAATTCTCTCAAAAAATGGGCAGTAGAACTAAACTGCCAAAGAAGACATGCAGATGTTTGTTTAACTGCCAAAGAAGACATGCAGATGGCCAACAGACATATGAAAAAATGCTAATTATCACTTATCACCAGGGAATTGTCAACCAAAACAACAATGGGATACCATCTCACACCTGTGAAAATGGCCCTTATAAGAAAAGTCACAAACAAGTGCTGGTGTTGGTACGGAGAAAAAGGAGCCCTATTATACTATTGGTGGGAATGTAGATTTAAACAATCTCTATGGTAAGAAGTTTGGACATTCCTCAAAAGACTAAAAATGGATTTACCATATGACCCAGGATTTCTACTCCTAAGTATCTATCCAAAGAGCACAAAAGGAAACCTGCACTCCTATGTTTATAGCATATATAGTTTCTTTTCTAGTACTCATTTTCAACATTTTCTTAGACAGGTTTCATTTTGAATTGATATCAGCACTTAAAAATGTTTTCAATGAATATAATAAAAATTGTGTAGTGCATATTTTGAGCAAATTGTATCTATATACTAAGTACAAAACCAACATTCTAATTTGCAATGTTTTAGGGATAAATATACAGATCCATAGCATTAAATACGGACATCAATCATTTCCCAAGGTTTGCCTAAATTATATAGTTATATCTAACTCCACAAAGAATGTTCCTCTCTGTAATTTGAGTCATGTGAGGCATCAGGGAATAATACTATGTTCATTAATTTTAAACTCACAGTGCATGAGGTGCTTCTGCTTTTCCACTGTTATGAATTAGTTGAGGCTGCCCTATACTGATTAGAACAAGTCTGCTTCAACAACAGATTCTTAACATAACAGAAAGTCAATGCCAAAAGACTTTATCACATGTTGATCTCATTGCTAAACAGCATATAAAAGTAATGTTTGAGGCAACACAAAGCTTAAAATTACCTTCTAAATCATTAAGAACTATGAATCAATACTATTATAGAATATGGTTGTGATTGATTTGTGATTGAAAGGGGTATTGGGATTTTGTTTTGAATTGATAATGCCTTCAAAGGCAGTGTGAAAAATTTAGCACAGAAATTTCACAACCCACACACTTAAAGAGCTTACACAAACGTGACCAGTGCTCTAATAGCAAAACCCTTTGCCAACAAGTGGTAGAATTCCTAGAACAGTTTAGCCACGTTCGTTTTGCTATTGATTTATTCGTTTTTGCACACAGTACTAATATATTTGTTAATATTATACATATCACTGTTATTTGAAGTGCAAAATAATAATAAATGAAGTAGTTTATTCACTCTAGTAAGATGATGCAAAGATTATGATGAATTTAGAGATTATTATGAGGGTTTATATCTATCATTAAGTTGTTGAGCAGATTTCTACTGGTTCTGTCTAATACAACTTCAAAGTAGAAGCAAAGGTTTTCCTTTATGCCACCATCACCCACAATACTCAAGTTCCCCGTTTTCTGTTTAAATGACTTATGCACATCTAGTTACTATGGTAGATTTTCCATAGGCATTGGATTGTGAAGAGGAACATTTCACTAATATGGCTTTAACATTAGACAAGATAGCTTAACCCTTACAATACCTCCCCCTGATTATAGACTCCCAACCTGTTTTTTCCTAGAAAACTTGCCATTGTAAATTTGTTCTCTGCCCCTTTGAGATGTAAATCAATCGTCTCCCAGTCACCTGTATGTTTAACAATCCAAAAATTTCTTTTTCACAGACCTAAGATCCATCCCTTTAAAATATAATCATTTTTTAAAAATATTTATTTATTTATGCATACAAGCTGGGGTACAGGCTAGAGGCGTGGGGCAACGAGAGCGTTCACCAGAGACAGAGTGGGGAGCAGAACAGGCAGAATGACGGAAATATACTGCTGAGGGGAGCAGCAGGCTAGGCAGGAGAGGTCTGCTTCACCATGTGGGACTCTCCCAGGCCAGGAATTGAACTAGTATCGCCGCAGCTGACAGCTCCACAGTGCAGCGCTTAACCGTTGTGCCACCAGGGAAGCCCTAAAATATCATAAGGAAAGATAGTACCCCTATCTCATAGTTTCCATGAAAGAAAGGAACATAACTTCAATAAATGCTAAATTAACAAACACAGTTAAATTAACAAACACAATGACTTAATTACATTGACCATCCTCCCCCCCTAATATCTTCCAGAATCTTTCTACTGACCCACCTCAATGCTTAAAACTATCCTTCCTTTCGTCTCAGCATAGTTTAGTTAATTCCCTCTGTGTATTTCAATGTGCTTGATCCCTATTGCAATAGTATTTAACAAAATCTCCTTGCCTTTTTTAAATTGTCTGAGGATATTTTCCCGTTACTGGTTTCTATTGCATTGACGATACACACTTCAAACTCCATTTTATATAAGTGTTATAGGTGCTAGCTGATGATCTTTCTCAACTATAACCAGAGGCAGAGTTTAAAGCTCAGACATTCTCCACACAAAACTGCCTTTAACTTTTAGCTAAAGACCTTTCTTTCAAAATCTATCAGACTTGAATTTCATATGTCACCTGAGGATCTTGTAAAAAAAAGATTCTTATGGTCTAGGATGGGATCTGAAACTCTGCCTTTTAGGTGAATGTGATTGATCACATTGAGAAGCTACCCATAATAACTTCTCTCTTTCAAATCATTAATACCTCTTTCATTCTATCACCTTACCTTCATGCTGTCTTCCATATTTTCATTAAAGATAGAACTTCCATAATCTAATTTCTCTAAATTGGCTACTTGCATATGCGTTCATATATTCTGTCTTGCCAACTTTTGAAATTAACCTTTGTACAATTTCTTGAGGTAAAATTCAGTATATATTTACTGGACCCAACATTTTCACATACCGAGGACCAATGTTTCAGTAATTCACCTCTTTCATTTCTGCATCATTAATTTTTCACTATAAATGCAGAACCATTCTCAAATACATTGTCGAGTTGAAGTAGTTTATTCACTTAAAAATATTTTTTTCTTAATCCCACACTCACCTGTGCCTACCCATTCCTTTGTTTTCTCTTTTAGTGAAAAACACCATGAATGGATTGCTAGAGTCATTTTCTTGTTCTCTGCTTCCCTTTTTCTTAAACCCTTTGGCCACTGAACCATTTTATATATATTTACATATAATAGTCACATTGCAAGATCTAATGACTAAATCTTAATACTTTATAATTGATAATTGCTCCTTAACTTTCCTCATTGAGTTTCTGGCAAGAACCTCCCCACCTGTCTGTTGGGAACTGATGTCCAGCCTCCAAGTGGACCTCCTCTACTTCAATCACTCCAGTTGATGCCATTTTAAATAAGTGTTCTTTTTAAATGTTCAATGGGTCAGACATTAAAAGTACTAATTTACCAAATTAAAAAAATGCAACAGGTGTTTGAAGGGAAAAAAAAATCAAGGTTACTATTTTAACATTAGTTTGCTCATAGCAAGTAGATAACAACTTTATCCAATATTATATTCGCAGTGAGTATGCCTATCTTCAAATATCAGTATCAAAGTATAGGGATGATTTCTTTTTGCTATGAAAACCAGGTTTATGTGTAATATTCAAGGATTTATTACTTTGAGGATCACAGACAAGGCAATCTTATATCTGGCTTATCTCGGAACAAAGTATTTTGTTTTTCCAAAAATTAATAATATGCTTAATTATAGGAAGCAGCAAAAGAATGCTTTGCTCCCATGTGCTTCATAGGTTTAGATATTATCTGTGTGTAAGATACCCAATCTGTACTTCCAATACAGACAATGCTTACATATCCCATGGGCTATTTGGCATCTAGTATTGAATGTTTACATTTTATTTCAAATGCCACATTTTCACAAGTTGTTATCTGTTACCAGACATTTTTCTTGATGTTGTTCCCTAGGACGATAAATGCTATCCCATCTTTCCAAGAGCTTAGGTTAAAATATTGGGTATTTTAAAAACAATTCCTTGTCTCAGACCCCATATCTAATCAATCAGAAAATGTTTCTTGGTTTAATCATTCAAATATGAGTAAAATTCCATCACTTTTATTGTTATCACCTGATTATACTACATCTCTCACCTGAATAACAATTTAGTTGCCACCTGATGATTCTACCTATTTCTGTTTCTGTTCCATACATACCTGTTTGAATAGAATAATACAGCAACTCTTTGAAAGTATACGTCAGATAATATAGCTCTTTGTTCATATTCTTTAAGTAACTTCAGAGCAATCATGGTGGTCAATTCTGACCCAACATTTTTGCCCTTACCAAAAGCTTGCTCTTGTGATGATGTCTATTCTGTCAACCACCTTGAGAAAGCTCCTACCTGTAAGCCTATACTTTCATACTGTTTTCTCCATACGAATACTCTATGGGCATGGTATGCTTTTCTCAGCTTCTTCAAATCTTTGTTTAGATGTCAGCTTCTCACCTAGTGCTTTTTCAGAACCATATTTAAAAACAATACATTTTATATATATGTAAACTTTTAAAATTATTCATATTATGTCTCCACCCTCTCCACACTGCACAAGAAGTTAAACTGAGGGCAGGAATTTTGATTTGATCATGACAGAATAGTACTTAGGTTAGTTTCTAGTACACTGTGGTTCTCAATTAATATATATTAAATTGATAGACAAATTAATCTGTGGCGATTCAATGTGTTCCAACATCAAATATCATTAACCCCATGTTAATTCAGAAGAAGGAAACTTTCAATTATTTTGCTTTGTTTTGCTGGATTGAATTATAATATACAAGGAAACATAGTTTGAAATCAGGGAGTGAAATTCCTCCGTTTTCTTTCTTTTTAGTTAGGAGGGCTTTAGCTATGCGAGGATTTTTGTGGTTTCATATGAATTTCATCAGAAGTCGATCTATTTCTTTGAAGAATGTCATTGAGATTTTTATTGGAATAGCATTGAATCTGTAAATTGCTTTTGGTAGGATTGCCATTTTGATAATGTTAATCCTTCCAATCCATGAGCAGGGGATGCCTTTCCATCTTCTTGTGTCTTCTTCTATTTCTTTCAACAGAGTTTTGTAGTTTTCTTTGTATAAGTCCTTTA